>JAOWBH010189122.1:2966-13400 GCA_028566215.1 Silene coronaria
ACCACAGTTGGAATGCCGGTAAGAGCAAACTAGATGCAGATTTTTTTTTCCATTCGCCTTTTAAAGTCATAATTTCAATCTGAGTACACCGACTGTGCAAAGAACGGAAACAAAGGCCTGAAAGAAAATCGCCATTAAGCTATTCTCTATATTATAGGATAGCGGAAGCTATATGGAAAAAAGAATGGCAGGGCTCAGGTTCTTGGAGCTCCAAGGATTGGGATCTGGAGACCTAGACCTGTCTTACAATGGATGGCATCATAAGGTAAATGGTGACTTTTTCACCTCTCTTAATGCTGAAACTAATTTTTTTCATTCGGAAAGCTAAAAGAAGCTAAAAATGGCATCAATTTTTAGGTTGGGTTGGAAGGCGAGAAGCTCAAGTACTTCACCGAGGAAGGAGCAAACAAAGCTAAATGGACCTCGGCGAACGGAGCTGGGGAACCTCTTACCTGGTACAAGGTATTTCTGCTATAATATTCACTAGTACGACAAACACGGTGGAGTCTTTCTGCAGTCTGATGGTCTGTGTTCTAGAGTTTCATACTCCTCGTCTTTTTCTTACTAATGCTAAAAACTTCTTTACAACAACTTTACCCCATTGACCCAAAGACTCCCGCCTTTAGCAGGGTAGTGAAAACTGAGCATGCCCAGCCTTACCCTTGTGCTTTTAGAGCAGAGAGGTTTTCACAAATGATCCATGATGAAAATTGTCTCTTAAACTAGATATCAGCAAAAAAAAAAACACAAGGTAACGACATTGTAGCATATATTTATATAAATACTCCATTCAAGCTCTACTGCACAGATGCATCATTAACATGCCTTTTACTTGCAGATATCTGATGTGTCATAATCAATGTTATACCCCTAAAGGTTGATAACACTAACGATTGATCTAAAAAAATTGTAGGCATATTTTGACGAACCAGAAGGACAAGATCCAGTGGCTATCAGGATGGCTAACATGACGAAAGGAATTATTTGGATCAACGGAGAAAGTATAGGACGTTATTGGTCTACCTTCCTTACACTTAGGCAAACACCTTCTCAAAGCGAGTATGGAACACTCACTGATAAATAATGGTGGTCAATCAATCAATAATATTACTCAATACCAAATTTCAAATTTTTGTAGGTATCACATACCAAGATCATACCTTAAGCCTAAAGACAACTTCTTGGTGATCTTTGATGAGGCTGGAGGAAACATTGACACAGTTCAGATAGAGACAGTGAACCGGGACACCATATGCAGCATTGTAGGCGAAGACATGCCAGCTAGCGTCAACTCGTGGAAGAGGGATGACAGGGATATCCTTTCTGTAGTAGACGACACACAGCCTAAGGTATCACTTAAGTGTCCTGAGGACAAAGTCATCTCTCATGTTGACTTTGCTAGCTTTGGCAATCCTTATGGTATTTGTGGCTACTTCCTTCTTGGCAACTGCACCTCTCCCATCAGCCAAAAGATCGTTGAGGAGGTAATTAAACGTTCATCTCACTTTTCTGATTATTCTGAAATTCTGTCAAATACACTTTGTTTTCAAATGAGCAATTATTCAAATTGCGGCAAGAATTGCATTAAACGACTACCACTACACAAAAATAAAAACACTTGCTATCTATTTAACGAGTTTGCTCCATTCGTCATTACACAGAACCAACGAATAGTCGTGAGGTCTTTACTCTTTAGTTTTATCGTAAATCTCATATAATGAATCCTCTCGGTTTTTTCGTTTCTACAATGAGCAGCACTGCTTGGGGAAAGACAGTTGCAAGGTCCCAGTTAGCACACATCTATTTGACAAGGACCAGAAACTATGCCAAGAAATACGATCGAAAACTCTGGCTGTGCAAGTAAGATGCACCAACAAGCACTAGAAGGGCATTTTTGTATTGTATTTTTCGCTCCGAAAAATAATAAAGTTTGGCAACATGAAAGGGAGATTTAGCCATACAAGGGGTTTGAAAGTTCTAAGGCAATTTAAGGGTGAACATGCAAAAGATAAACCAATTGTAAAAACATTAGAAATTGCTCTAGTTTCTCTTATAATAAGTTCCATTTGAATCTTATGTTTCCCTACAATAATGGCGGCTTTCAACATTTTTGAAGAAATACCACATTTTTGAGAATTTCAATACTGCTTTCGCAATTCACACAATTCTTCAAGCATATATCTATATAACTCATTACAAACTACAGAATAAGACCGTCTTACGACCCTTTAATTGGTTAAACACTAATTTATTACATACTACATTATACAACGATCGTACACAATAATTACTGGTTATTACAGTATCCTAAGACACAATGTTGAAAATTTCAGCATGATTTTTTTTTAAGTTTGAAGGTTCAAATTGCAATAGAATTAATCAAAGATGGAGAATTAAGCGGATTTCTTGCCTGTAAAAGCGAGAACTGTAGTGACATTTCATCGAACAGGTGGTGGACACTGGACATGGAAGAACTTCAAAAGTGTCCTAACTATTAAGTAGTCCGACTCACATGATCATATTGAGAGACCGTCTAACATGAGAATTGGGGTTGGGTTATGAAAATTTTGGCCGCCTTTGAAAATACATTTGACCCGATGGTTTAGTTGAGGCTAGATGATTGGTTTTAATCTGATTCCGTTTCAGATAAGATGGTTTAGAAATGCTAACTCGATTAATAACTACTCGTAACTCGTAAGAAATAAGAATTATCAGTTGGTTTTGACTTTTGATAAGCCGGGAGCCATTTCACAACCTTCTTTTATTTTAACCTTTATTTTAGTCGGATGAGATGAGTCGTTTAAGTTAAGAGTTAAGACGATATTAAATAAGAGACGGTGAAGGACTGAACACAAAATTAGTGCAACACCCGTGATAATCCACGAGTTATTTTTAAAAAATTAGTAGTTAAATAAATATTAAATTTTCAAAAATGAAAGTGGCAGGGTATTATCTAATTATTACGTATTAACATATACGGAGTATATACTTAGTAGGTGTATATAGAGGCGATAATCATTGACATGACCCGAAAACACAACATGAACCCGACACGAAGTTATCGAGTTAGGGTTAAGACGTTGTGACCCATTTAAGTAATTGGGTAGACACGGACACGAACACGACACAAAAGTTAAATGGGTCGAGTTAGGGTTCGACTCTTTTGACACGAACCTCGACACGAAATATGGGTTGAGTCAATAATATAACCAAACAACTTAAAAATAAGCATTTTTATTCATCATTTTTTGGACAATAAGGCTATTAAAGCTTAGTTACTTTCATTTGTTTATAGGTTTAAATGATCCGCTTAAAATAAACATTTTTATTCATCATATTTCGCTTTTGAATTTTGTACACAATTTAGATTAATCGTAACTGTGAAATGATCTCGTGTTGTGAGCTGGGTAATTTTGTTGAGAGTATATCAAAGTTTTCATATACTATACATAAATACGAATATTAAGAAACCATCTTCTAATTCTAATAAAAAAATTGTACAGTTAATCATTTAAAATAATAAGTGTACAAATATTTTAAAAAAATAATCTATATTGATTGATTAATCATTATTAATAGCTGATATACGAAAATGGAGAACAACTAATAACTTAGGGCACAACTATTTGAATCTTTAACTGAGGTTGATGGATTTATTTACAAAATGTACCAAAGATTTACTAAAAAGTGTTCCAAGTACTCGGAGGAACTCCCTCCAAGCCACCTCCTGAGGGCAAATCTTCACCATTGATATCGGCCCTTACTTTGACAGGCCGATGTCTATGTTAAAATTAAATAGTGTACCACTTCCGGCAACATATTCATCCCTAGGACAAGATGGAACTTTTTCGGCTTGAATATCGTTTAGAGCAGAAAACACGAGTAGAGTAGGCAATCATGACAAATCAAACGATCCTTGTCCTTCATTGATAGCAAACAGCAATTTCTTGTACATTACCTCCTGCTCAAACATGATAACATAAGTATACAAGTAACGCAAAGTGTCGCATAAAAAGGTTTACTGTAAAACCAACCATTAAAAACAATTATATGCGTACGGCCATACCATAAATCAATGCAGTCAGTCAGAAAAAATATAAGGGTATTTGGGCTAAATAACAAACAACTTTATAATACTAATACCGTAAAGCAACCCCACGAACAACTAAAACTGTTGATGGAAATAAACCAGAAGTTCACAAGAGAAATTTAAGAGTTACTTTGGTTGAGTATGGAGGAAGCTTGAGATAATTAGCGCATGTCATAACACTGGGCAGGTCATCATCCGCCGATTCTGAAGCCCCAGTCCCATTGGCAGCTGTCGTCCCAGAGGAAGAAAGCTGTGTCATACGCATCATACCAGATATCACACGTTATTACAAGATAATAAGTACAAAAGTGTTATACGGTATATCAAGATGAGCTTAGACTCTTCCTTGTGCGGCCTACCCATATCTAACAAGACACTACAAGAACATGCGTATGGAATTTCTACTTGATCCTTTTCCAAACTGGTACTTCTAACAAAGAGAAAAGGAGGCTCAAGTGACAAATGCTCCGTATAGCGGAAGAGACTACTGTATGAAATGAAGCATATAATATACAATGACTCTTTTTAAACCTATCTTAAGTTTTAAGCCTTTAATTCCTTGAGTATTCAACCATTTCTAATCCACTTTTAAACCGACATATTTCAAAACTTGTAATAAAAATTTTGTTTTGAAGACAACCTCTACCCACATCCTCAATTTAGGGCATAACCCCATGTCTCAAAAACTATGTTACTTCGACTCAGAAGGGTCGGACACGGGTGCGTATCCAAGTGTCGGACACGGCCATTTTATGAAAAATTTAAAAAAAAATTGTCTAAAATGAAGTGTCTGAGTGTCATACCAATGTCGAAGGGTCGAGTGTCGGACACGGGTACGTGAGCTCTTATGAAATGTCGAAGTAACATAGCTCAAAAATTGATGCATGCCGAGTCTATACATTAGTAACATACTGTACAACATTACCCCAAAGCCTCAATGGCTCCCGCAAATTGCAGGGTAAAGGGGGGGTTGGATGTATCCATATCCAAGTAACGTGGGATTCAGTACTTACCTTTCTCACAATAGTTAACTTGGGATTCAGTACAGCTAGACCTCCCGGAGGAAGCATTGGTGCGCCTGTAACAAATTGACAAAAGGCACGCTGTTGTTCTGCCGTGAACTCCCCCATAATCTCAAGTAACTGCATAGGTGGCACAGAATGGAATTCATCAGAATTAAAGATTTACAAGGAATTTAAATGAAAAAAATTTGTCGGCTGAAATTTCTAGATCAGGTTCTAGAAAGAAGTATACATTGATAATTGCAGGACTCTTGGCTGTGTAACCATGATCAAATTTAATGTGATCCACGAGTGTCTCAGCCTGCCAAAAGAACGAATGAGACAATACTCCATAATTCATAAGCACAGTGATAAACGCGTAAATAAATTAAATAAAAACTTATATACCTTCCACAATTCTCTACGTCCACAGAGTAAGTAGTCTATCTCACTTTGATAAAATATTTGCAAAGAGTTGATGTCAAACACCTAGTTACAACAAAACATCAAAAATCAGCCCCGATTAAATGTATCACGCAAACAACTGGTGGACAAAATCAGACTCAAAATCACTACTTCCACAAGCTACTGACAATAAAGCAAATGCCAACAGGGACTAGCACTAAAACATCCCACACCGGATCAAAGATGATATATCTAAGCTGTTTTCATTTTCGTTATCCAGATACAACTTCGACCTCTTCCCTCACCCTGATATTTCCAGGAATATCAATAAGTAGCATATCGCGCAATTTTCCACTATGGGTCATCTGAAACACCATTTATGTGTTTCTGACACATGGCTAACATTACTTACATCCGACCCTCGTTTTACCACACAGGAGTCGTTGAGACACTCAGATATCTTTATGGCTGTATTGGTACAGACTACAAGAAAAGATTAGAGAAAAGCAATAGGGTAGTTTCATTATCCAGTTACCAATCAGTCTAATCAATACATCAAAGACATAAATGCAAGCCTTAGCCATGCAAGCATTCAACAAAGGTGACAGTCTTCAATGTTGGACCCCATTTAATATTATTACCCCGTCCCACTTTATACCTCACATCTATCACGTCTCTTTGGGAGCGGGAGTAAAGGAGCTCAAAAGTATGTGATAGAAAGATGTGTGGTCAAAAATAGAAACAATGGCCACAAAAAAAGAGGTAAGACTCCAAAGTAAGAAATTATGTGGTTGGCTCAAAAAAGAAAGTAGGAACTAGGAAGATGTGGCATCTATCTAAGACTCCAAAGTAAGAAACTTAAATGTGGCTGGCTCAAAAGACAAAGTAGGAAGATGTGGCATCTATCTCACTATAGTCAAACATAGAAATCTTAAGTTCTAGTCACATAAGCTGCTACCCTCCAGAAACATCATTTGGATAGACAGGCAAGAAAGATTATTAACAATTGTCAAACATAAGGAAAAGAAAAACTTGGAAACAGATAACTACTTCAAAGAAACAAGTAAAGCATAGTTCTATCCATGGAAAAAACAAGACCCCCTAGTCCCCTACACTTCATACTGGAAGCAGAATAGAATTTTATTAAGAGAGTAGCATACTTGACCTGTAGGCTAAACATCCAGTTATATTCCGCCAAATTTATATGGTAATTTTGTACTTCAAAAAGTGTTTAAGCAAACATGACCACTGAGCAGGTCCACATTTACTACTTATGAGGGATAAGGAAATAAGAGAACACTACTGAGATTAGTACGAGCTGGCAATTGTAACAGAGACCTCCAGACTTGATATTAGGAGTATATAGAATGAGAAAACCAGCATGAAACTACTACGATATCAATGCAGCCTAACAACAAGTATTCCAACTAGAGAGGCTAAAGAGTTCCTCCTATTTAGCATCACCGTCCTGCTTCATCTGTTATTCAATCTCAAACATTTTTTTCTAAACAAGAGAACGATCAATCCAGGGAAAAGATCTAGGATCTCTCAGTTGATCAATGCTTCCAAGAAATTACAGAGCACCATTAATTCTTGCCTAATTAGAAGGAAAGAGAAAAAAAAAAGTACCTGGTTAAATCCTGCCCTAAAAGCTTCCAATTGTCGCAGAATTCCAGTCTTTACTGTAGCATCAACTACCAACAAGATATACTCCTCTAGATTATCAATATCAACCTGCAATAAGCCCAAAGAAGATCAGCGATTAACTTACACTCGAGACAACAGAATTCAGCATGTTTTCATTTTAGCAAATGATGCTTACATTTTCGTCTCCAGGTTTCAAGACATAATCCGGATACCCAGGAAGTGTAAAATCTAGACACAGATCTCGAATTGGAGCTCCACGAAAGCATAACTCTGCTATCGCATCTGAATGATCACCACCGACTGATTCTAGATACTGCTTTCTGCAAACTAAAGCTTGTAATTCTTGCAAAGTTTTCCCTATCTCGGGATCAAAAGAAAGGATATCATGCAAATCAAGCTCCTGTATTACACAGCCATAAAATAAAGTAAATGCAATAAAGAGCGGTGAAAAATTACTGGAAAATTATATAACTCTTCTGATGAAGATAAAAAATACAGAGAAAACTTTAAGAGCCCCACTTCCCATGGAATTTTTGTCCATTTAGCCCTACGTCCTCTTTTGACAACTTGATACGGTCAAAATGACCACTCTATTCTCATAAACAACTTATTTGACATAACATGCCATTAACTGTGATTTATGAATTAGACCCTTATAATTCCTAACATCAACTAAAGTACTATACCCCACTAACCTATACATTTAATCAAATGAAAAAACATTATTAAACCCTAAGTGACATCATCATCCTATTTTCTTTTCCATATCCTCCACCACTCTCTCTCCTTATCTCCAACAACCACCCAAACCATTCACCAAATCAAACACCAAGGACCGCCATATTAACCACCCCTTAGACAAGACAATGCTCCACCCCAATGCTCCACCCCACCCCACCAACAGACCCGACAACCAAACCACTCCACCAACAACGCTTGAGCCCCACTAAACAGCACTCGAGCATCATTTTGCACCGCCACAAGCACTGCTAATGGAGCGAGGATGGTGTTGTGTAAGAGAATGGTAAAGAGAGGTGGGCCAGAGGGTACAGCGATGGTGGTAGTCAATATTGGAGGGTGGTCTGGTGGTAGTCATTGAATGGTGGAGGGAGGTGAGGTAGTTGTAATAAATGGAGGATCGTGGCATTTCATGGCAACGTATGATAATAGGAAGCATAGGTTAAGGGTGTAAAAAAAGGGGTAAAATAGTGCTAACCTATCAACAAAATCTACAGTAAACAGAAATGTCCCTTAGCAAGCTGAACAAACGCGTAGCTCTCAAGGAAAAAAAATGTCGATAATTGAAAAAAACCAGAAAATAAACCCCATAAAGTCAACAGATAAAACTTGAATGAATAGCGGCACCACTTTACCTGCCCAAGGACAAGTTTGTAGAACGCCATTGATAATGGTATATCCAAAAGCCTTCCATCTTGAAGAGCTTTAGCCATCACTCGTCCAAGCAGCCGGAAATACTCTATGACTTTCAAAAATTGACTACCATCCGCAGAGTCGGCATTTGGAGGCCATGGCCGAGGAAACAATCCAAGAGGAGAGAGAACAATATTTGCAGTAGGACCAGAACCCAATCCTGAGGAATCTTCCACCTTCCCATCTTTGCTGTGATCATCATCAAGAACTTCCATAGAGGCTTTATCAAAAGAACAATTTGCCCTCCACATTCCTAGATCCACTTTTTGAAGGTCATGACTCAAAAGAGTGTAGAATTCTAACGTTGGACCTAAGCCAGTTCCTACCTCACCAAAATATTCAACTTCAAGTACAGCCTTCTGACTGGAATACATTTCCATAACCTTAGCAGCAGAGTCTAAAATGCGGCTCCTCGATACGCGTACTTTCTGACGTTGTAACCTCCCACTCAACCCTTGACCATCAGCACCCTGTTGTTGTAAGCGATGCAAAGCCCTGGATAATCCAAAGGCAGTTGAGTAAAAAAACTGTCTTCTGGTCTCAAAAGGAAACAAAAATGGACAAGCTTTTGTCAACTGGTAGCACCAGGGAGGAAGACTGCCACTGCAAAGGGCAAGTGCATCCTGCATCTGCCGAGCCAACTTAGGAGTGAGTTTACTGCTAACGAATTCTGTAGTAGGAACCCTAGATCCAGTAACACTCATCTCATCCAGACTGGTAATCGTCCCTTCAGAGAAATTGTCAGAAGCTGACTGAACTCTCAACCGTGGTGCTAGCTGATTCAAACCTTCAAGCACACGTAAAAGTGACAGAATTTCATATGTTGGGTTGTTCTTCTCCATATCACATGGAAGCTCCCCTTGAAGAATGCTATCTAGAAGAGATCGACCAAATGAAGCATCACAGTTCGAAAAAGATGTAGATCCTAACTGGGTATACTTCGACGAAGAGCCAGAATGCAAAATGCCAGTGGATGACTTGTCAGCTTGGCTATCTCCCCTTTGGTATGTGATTGTATAAATATCACTCCACAGTCTGGTTCCATCACTAGTAACAAGATCACATCCAGTATGCCTCTCGTCATCTTCTTCATTGGTAACCAGCTGTCGTTGGATGGCTTGGTATATTGTCATATTCGAGTTAAGCTGTTTGCCACCAGCTGAAAAAATTAACTTGGAGGAGTCACTAGACCCCTCAAGAGAACGGCCATGACGATCCCGGCTTCCCTTGATACCTCGACTATTGGATGCAATCCCGGCCATTGCAGCCGCAGCAAATGACATTGCACCCCTTGAACCGAAAGAACTCCCACTCCGAAAATCAGCGGAATCTATGCCTTTGACAGCTGCCTCTTTATTACTGGAACCAGAAGCCGGAGTTGTTTGACAGTCACTAGTAGCAGGCCCAGGAGCAGTGTCATCAGCAGAGTCGCTCAACTTAACATCATGCACCTTGTTGGATGTGAACATAGGAAATGTGTCATCCCTCAGTACCTTCAATAACATAAACATAAACAAATGAGACAGCTCAATAACATAAATAAGAAGTCACATGACTACCGAGACATGCTCATTGTTGATCCATGCTTGACTTTACACATAAGAAATCAATCTACATATCAAGCAATTAAGCATGTCATAGTCATTTTGCACATCAAGGGCCTTAAGAAAGGCCAGCCTAGTATTTTAGCAGAATAGCAATGTACAAAGTTACTAATACGACAAGTCGGCCGTCACAAACACATCGTAATAGCTACTCGCGGAAAAAACAGAACTGGCTAAGACAAAGCAAAGACGTAATTTAACAGAATAGCATTGTTCAAAATTACAAATACCACTTGTCCCAATCACATCGCTATAG
>JAOWBH010189342.1:0-18186 GCA_028566215.1 Silene coronaria
CCCCCCCCCCCCCCCCCCCCCCCCCCCCCCCCCCCCCCCCCCCCCCCCCCCCCCCCCACCCCCCCCCCCCCCCCCCCGCAAAGAAAAAGGAAGAAGAAGTGACTGTAATAGCCAACATGTTCAATAGGGGTCACCTGGGCATGATTCTAATATAAATGGGCAAAATGGCATTGCTAGGCGTGTCAAAAGCTGACCCGATGTGCAAAATTGTACGGAGTAAGAAATGTAAATTTTCTTTTCTAACCAAGGAAACAATTGTCCTTTCAAAGCAAAGTTGCCAATAGAATGGCGTTTTCCAACATGTTTAAAACCCAAAGTTACAGTGTTGCAACTTTAACTTTGATAAATGATCAATTTTGCTAAGGTACATGAAACTTGAAATTTTAACAAGAAACTACGAGTGAAACAACGAATGTTTAACTAACACGGTATTAGTGTACAACAGAAACATGAAACAGAGTTTCTCAGAACATATCAATGATCGTCAATTTAAAGTGAAGTAACCGGCACCTAGCAAGAGCCATAAGATATCTCCAGATAGAACAGGTGCATAACCATGCTAAGTGAATCCTGTATGAGACACGCTCGTATTTCTGATCAACACGAATCTTAGGCATTCCTCAATTCATTATACGGTTAATGTGTTGATCTAACACGTAGAACAGTCTCGTACAAGTTTTTGTGTACCAGGCTGATTACCTCCAAGTCGAACCACCTAATCTGATAACCTCTTCGGAGCCACTGTCCTTGAACCCTCTTCCTGTACTAGCATCACCTTTTTGTTCACTTAGATCACCATACAAATCTTTGAGCTTAGCCAGATTGCTAGACACACTAGCCTTTTGTTTTTCTTTGCCTCCATCTCTCTGAGAGAAAGAATGATCGTCAAAGCGCTCACTAGGAGTTTGGCGGCTACGACTTCTACTCCTACTCCTGCTCCTGCTTCTTCGAGAGTGGTAATCACTATGCCTGTCATTGTCCCGATCCCTTCTACTCCCCTCCCTCTCTGAGTACCGAGGTCTGTCATAATCCCTCCTCCGATCTCTATCTCTATCATAATCCCGGTAACGATCCCGACCTCGATCTCCATCCCGGTCACGAATATCTCGGTCACTATATCCATCTCGATCTCGGCCCCGGTCACGGTCACGGTCTCGATCCCTAGCTTTGTCTCCATTCCTATCCATGTAATCCCTGTCAGACAAATCATGGCTCTGACTACGATGCCTACTAGGGGATCTTCGTGAATCATCTCTACCACCATCATCATACGAAGGAGGGGGCAGGGCACGGCGAACAGGAGAGGAATCTCTAGTTGATGCGCGATGAGGAGCACGTTGTCCGAAAGAAACAGAAAGAGCAGCTTTGACCGAAGGAGGACGGCGTGCAGTGTCTTCAGATCCAAATCTACTGTTGTCTCCTATTGAGCCTGAAGGCTTTGTGGGCAGGTTCATTTTCTCGAGATTTGACGTAATCTGACGGAGAACGGTTACAGGGACACGAGGGAAGAGTGTATCAAAATAGTACTGCATTATCAAGGAGAGCAATTAGTCATATCCCAGACGCACCCCTAAAATTTGACAAAAACTCCAAATTTTCAACTAGCAAGCTACGGAGTACAAAACAATAAGCTCATGCCACTTTGATGTAACATTGCCTCGCGCCTCTTTTATGTACTTATACTTGCTTACCCCGCAATGATCTACAGTTGGCTGTCATATATTCGACAAGCAAGCTACAGAACAACAAACTCATGCCACTTTGATGTAACACTGCCTTGTACCTCTTTTATGTATAAATCGCTTTCCCTAATTTCCTGAAGGCAATGATCTAAGTTTACTGTCATATTTCCTTTCCCCCTTTATGTTTCGAAGAAGGCTAATAAAAGGCACATCTAAGTTGATCGCGACATCAAGAAAAGCTAGACCTATTTCATTAATACTTGAGCACAGACCAAACTCCATAGGCAGGGTAACATCAGAGCACACCCAGCACATTTGACAAGCAAACAAAAAAAATTAGGCAAACTAACCTGTCCAAGAAGTAGATCTCGCACATACACACCCATAGTCGTCATCTTTCCATTAGATCCAGGAGAAAATTCCTGAAGAAGAATTTACTAAACATTAGAAAATTCCTAACCATAGGCGTTTTTTGGAGAAATGGGAGAGGGAAAAAAACAAGTATTGTGCATTAATACCATTCGAATAATTTAAATAGCTAAAACAACAAGGTTAAGCAATCGCCAGTGAGGGTAACAAACATGAAATCATATAGAAAACCTTGTTATTTTTGCGAAGAACGCACTGAAGCACTTCATTGTTGACAAAAGCTGCACTTCCGGACCTTTTGAGACAAAATCAGTAGTAAGCAAAAACATGCATTTCAACCTTAGGAAAAACATTATCGACCTGAAATAAGTTAATAGTAAAAACCTCTTTTTTTTTCCTTTTTTTAATTTCCATGAATACTCATGAGATCAATACGGGTCAGGCATAGGTGCCAGGTCAAAATGCAGTAAAGGACAATTCAAGTTCGAATCAATTTCAAGGTCGGAATACAAATCAAAAACACATTTTCATGTCATTATTCTTTATCGTTACGTGATAAAATATTGTTATTACTAATTGACATATATTATTAGCAAAAATTTACTCATACAAAGCAAAAATTACTGATCAAAACAAAAACAAAAACCAAAAAAAACATCAAACCATATAGTGTATAATGCTGCAGACCATCAACAGCCACTAAATCGGGATGTCCAAAACGGGGTGAACTTGTGCTACATATGCAGTTTATGAGTGATCGTTTGGCTCATTCAGAAGTAATGGGCTGTTCACAAATCTGATATCAGGCGTTACTTTAACACCACTGCCTCAGAGATAATTGTAAGAGATTTTTTTTTTTAATCAAAATTTCTCTTGCAAGTTTCTCTAAACCCCTTGGATAAATAACATAAGATTTCACCAGTCCCCAAATTGCGGTTTCAGCCTTACCAATTTACCATGGATGACACCTACAAACCTACCACCTCAACTACCAACGAATTGCCACAACAACCAGGCCAACCACTCGTACGTAAGCCCATTAAAAACAATGAGCAAAACCTACTCATCAAAAATAAACAAATAGAAAGCATTAGACAATATACTGTCTTTTGCTGCAGGCCATCAACAGCCACTAAATCAGGAAGTTCAAAACGGTGTGAATGTGCTACAGATGCAGTTTGCGGGTGGTCATTTGGTTCATGCAGAAATTACAGGGCTGTTTGCAAATCTAATATCAGGCGTTCTATGACGACACTCCAAAAAAATTAACATTCACTTTCCCAAAAATTTCTCCTACAAGTTCCTCCAAATCCCTCAGATAAATAACATAAGATTTCACCAGTCCACAAATTGCGGTTTCAGCCTTCCCCATTCACTATGGATGACACCTACAAACATACCACATTGACTGTCAACAATCCATAACACCAAATCGCCACAGATACCAGCCCGACCACTCCAACTGTAACATCTACAGCCTAAAAAAGAAGCTATTATCTACGTGGTGTCAGATATATATCGTCCAGAAATAAAGAAGTAAATTCTTCTCTCACTAGCTAATAATTAAACATTTTAAAATCTCTACATAAATTTATACTTCCTCCACCACACCAAAATTATCACACTCCCAACTCATTAGTCCCATTTACAGCAAATATTTCCCCAATATGTCTTCAACCAATGATTTTGTTCACAACTATTCTACTGTCCCAATGGTTGCTCCGTTAATCCCCACACTAATTACATTAGGAAATATATTCTGAACATTTGACTTTGGCGAATGGCACTTCTGACGGTGAATGCTAATCATATCGAAATACTCAAATATAATAGTCAAAGTGCAAATTACAAGCTTGCCCAATAAACCATAATTGTATCGATCGGTGCAATTTCCAGTATTAGATATTGCCAATTTCCCAACATAATCATCCCATTCGCAACTTCATTAATAGTCATTATACCATACCAAGCAACTTGTATTCTCTTGTTCAAGGACAAGCGTATCCTCCAATAGCCCATTAACATCCTCCTTAAAATTAGTTGTTGCCAATTCCCAACATAATCATCCCGTTCGCAACTTGATTAATTGTCATTAATTCATTTTAACACACCATGCAACTTGTACTCTCTTGTTCAAGGACATGTGTATCCTCCAATAGTCCAATAACATCCTCCTTAAACAGCCACATATAACCCCTAATGCACGGGTACAACCGTACAACTGAAACTTCAACTTACCTTTCTAAATGGGAATTAAAAAATGGTGGCTGCTGGCAGAAAAAGAAATCCCTATATCCATATTCTCCTCGTTAACTAGTTTTCGATGCAACTTTCGCCTATATGATGCATACCTCAGCAGGATACAGAGGCAATAGAATACAAGCAACAAAAGTGATTTGCTTTCAACAAACTCCAACCAGAAGAATAAGTACAAACTATAAAAAAGTGTTAAGAGCAGCATATGTTACATTCCATAATTCTACCATGAGTGGAAATTAGTATGATGCATTTGTTTGACTACAAAGATCTTCAAATTGCTTTTGAAGGGTGCGATAAGAACAGATTAAATAAGGATTTATAGAACTGAATTACCAAAAAAATGAAAATTTGCTTGCCACATTCCTACCCAGAATTGCTTCTGACTACAACAAAATACTAGGGATCTGATTGGTGCTAAAAATTAAGCAACAGGCCCCAATCATTTACAGCTAGTTGCACAATAAGGTATGGGTTTTAATGAGACAGGCATCAGTAGTTTTTACAACCCAAATGCGTCTAAATATATAGGTCTGCATAAACATATATTGGCCACATAAGTAAAATGAGTCACTGCGTAGAGATGAAGTTATACATGGCCATCTTCGCATTAGAAGCAAATACTCCTAATTTGACACAATTTGCTTCCGTCAATATTTTGAACATGGCAATTTCAATTGGACACCAATCACTGCCCCTCTAAAGTAAGAATTGCATTGCAATTTGACTGATTTAGAACGAAGGTCAGACTTACTAGAGCAATTCGACGAATCTGATCTAGTAATTAAAAATATAGTTCATGAAATCAACCTTTCTATAAAGACAGTTAAGCAGCATACAAAAAAACATAGTATTACATGAAGGCCTCCAAGAATATAGCAGTTCACAACATATGTAGAATCATTACTAAGGTAAAAGGTAGAGGGTCAAAACCAAAACAATAAAGAGATTAATATATCAGAAGGTTGTACGTACAGTACCTCATCATCGTTAACATATGGTTCAAACCAGTCCCACAGAGTTTTTGCATCTCCGGCATATCTCAGGTAGAGGAAACCAATCTGCAAGACAGACTTAATTATTGACCTAAACATATGATAACATAAGCAAAAGCAAGAAATTTATTCAGAAGCTGGCAAGCACTAGATGCCCAAGGGAATTCCCTAAAGTAGAATAAGCATTAGAGGCAGAAGACTTTATGATATTCAACATTTAGCTATGATGTAAACTGTAAAGACATGCGAACATAGCTTGATACATATTAGAGTGAGAATCATATCCGAAGTAAATATTTGAAGAAAACACTGTTCCCATGTGAGCACAACGCTACAACATCCAACAGCTTTTACTTCTATTTTATGCATTTAATCAACAAATCAAGCTTGCCAAAAACAATGGGCTTAACCCTTAGTCGGTAAATTCTAGTAGAGACCAACACTTGAGTTTAACATTGATGAACTAAAGAAACTCAATTGCTTACACGAAATGCTTTTACCAAAAGTTTAACCCTAATAATTTGGAACAATCTTAATGCCCTTCAAGAGTTTAGCATCAATAATGATATAAAAATATAATTCCATAAAAAAAGGACAAAATCAGCTAAAGACAATCAAACAAGATAGCATAGTTCACAACAAATGAATTCAACAAAGTAGTGCAAATCGTACTAGTTATCAAAATTTAGAGATGAACTCATGAAATACGACATGTACTTTCCAAAACACTGTCTTTCACTCTAAACTTAGCCCTTCTCATTTCTTATAAAAAATGGGTATTATATGAGAGTGGGATGGATCTGCTCATATGAGAGTGGGGTGGCCGGAGGGAGGGAGAGTGCGTACGAGTTTATTTCAAAAGTTTACACCTTTACAACTCTATAAAACACATCTACAAACTAAACCAACACTAGCACTATACGGAGTATGATATAAGGCATTATACAGAGTCTTACTCGAATAAAAATATCACAATCCAATCCCAAAAACACAGAGATCACAACTTAATTGCACATAATAACTAACTAAACCCTGCCCTTGCAACACAATCACAAAAAAACAGTCACTTAACCTAGCATCTCAAATATGGCCATTAATACGCAAACTTCAAACCCAATTATAAAAAACATAAAAGATGAATGTAAAAGTTATACCCTTTCTTTACGAGCAGCTTTCTTTGCTCAAACTCTTGAATGGCGCACTTCAAGAGCCTTAAGCTTCCTTTCTATGGTGCTCCTTTATTTTCCTCTCAATCTTGTGCTTCTGTTTCGGGGTAAAAGAGGTCGGAAGAGAGGAAAGGAGAGTAGGGTGGTCGGCCGGTGTGGTGACGGTGGTGAGGAGACCGGTGATGGCCGGAGGGAGGGAGAGTTAGTATGGGTTTTGGGGGTTAGGGTTTGGGAGTGAGAGTGAGGGAGTGTATTTGGGGGAAAATAATGACGGTGGGTTTTTGATATGTAATAAGGATATTGACGGAAATTCCGTCAGATGCATTATGATTTTTTTTTTTAAAATCGTTAGGGTAGAGTCATTTGACGGAAATTCGGTCAGTATTGTTTATTTATTGACGGAATTTCCGTCAGAAATCCGTCACTATATATTAGCGCCATTGACCTGGTCAACGCGCCAATTATTTCTGACGGATTTTCCGTCAGGAATACCTTTCCGTCAGGAATCCGTCAAGAATCCGTCAGTTTTCCGTGTTAACTGACGGGTTTTTTTTTCCGTCAGAAAGACCCGTCAGTTTTCCTTGTTTTTTTTGTAGTGTATTTATAAGATGTAAATGTTGCAATTTGGTGTAGGGTGACAACTAATTTTGTTTCTCTAAGAATCCAACGTAAAGATTGTATCTTTGACGTGTTCTTACTCAGATCTCAACTCCACTACAACCACACTACACACAGCAGATAAAATGATAGCAAAGAAAAGAAAAGGACCAGGGTACACTCACCAAGATCAAAAGAACGCAGGAACATTAGCTCTGATACCATGATGAGAAGCCAAATAGTACAACATGGTGAAAGTAAGTGTAACTGTATAATTGAGCAAGAATAATATGAGAGGAAATGCAATTAATTCTTTGGCGACTGCATTGTATTTGTTTTATGTTTTGTGTGTTACATTGTTGTGTGTAACTGTAACAACTATATATGGAGAGGAATACATTAAGGTAACCTAATGATATAACTTAATTGCTCTCCATGCATCAACCTAACTTTTGTTCTCTTGTGAGCTCTTAACTGTTGCATGTGAATGACTCATTCTTCTTGTTTTCTTGGTGGGCTGGACTTGTGTGATGTTGTTTTAGGCTTCTCTTCTATATTCTTCTTTTTAGAGGAAGACTCTAATTCATGCAAGCACTTAAGCCAATTACTGCAAAGTGTATGATCAAATTATCAACAAGTAAAAGTATGCTTTTCTTATGAGCTCCAATTCACGACTATCCTTTGTTCGTGATTCCTACAACATTAGGATTGCCGATTTGTTAAGAGAATATTGTGGGCTTGATTCCTTTTGAAATTTCGAATTACTCCAGATGACAATATTGATATTCGTGATTGGTTCATCAATTGATTCAATTCTTTACAAAATCTAGATATGTATTGACTCGAATTATCTCCTTTATGACTACTACCCGGACTATATTGATTAACAGAAATATCATTCTTTTTGGCAAGGAGAATTTCATCTCTCAAAATGCTAACGTTTGTATTCTTGATAATGTAAAATTTAAAATATTTATGATCCAAATTGTACATTTGGCAAATGTATAAAAGACAAATGAGTTATAAGTTCATTGTATACTTACTCGTTTTATGTGTAAGACGAATACCTACGGAAAGGAAAGTCACAAGCTCAAGCTCTGTTCTTTTGTACTTAATTTCAGCTCTATTCAATTCAGTTTAGTTTCGCTCAATTCAGTTCAGTTCAACTCATTTATTTATATATTATCTCTTAATTCAGTTTAGTTCACTCCAATTCAACTCCATTTAACTGAGTTCCACCGAAAAGAACAAGGCCGACCCGTTAAAAAAAAACAATCTGTCTTGCTTGTGACGGATAGTAATGAAGACGAGTCGTCTGTGAGAGGAAATGGGTAGGAGGGACAAAGAGGGGACAAGGGGGGACCCCCCATGTGCATCTTCCACTCACCCTAAATGGGTATTTTGTGAGGGGAAATGGTATCCGTCTCTTATAAGAGACGGATACTGTCCGTCACAAGTAAGAATTTGTGTTACAAATATCTTTCCAATAATTTTTTCCTTTTATAAATTCACACTTATTTTTTTTTGTTTTCGTCAAAGTCACGCTAATTGAAATTCCCACGTCTGCATAGCCCAAAAACGATCATAACCCGACCCAAGAGGCTTGAGTCTTTATTTTGGATTGCGTATGAGCCGATAATTTAACCCGGATTTTGACCCGACGACCCAGCCCGATATAGAGATTCAATGGTACCTTTGTTACCATTTAACTAACTTGTACGAAGTATATTTAATTGTCCCAAGTTCCGAAAACTTTTCATACGGTAGCTTAGTAGCATTTGTAAATTTATCTACAATAGTTATAAAATATTACTCGTATTTTGCGCAATACTAATGTCGATAATCAGCTAAAAATGAGTTATTTAGCTAGTGAGCATATCCCATTATTTGATCACTAAGTTGTACTAACTTGTTAGACACAACTTTACGATCATGCGTTGCTTTTTTATTTAGCAATAGTCTATTTTTCAAATGGGTCAAGACTTCTCGTAAGTCGTAACCCGAAAAAACCCAAAAGCTTGTCGGAACCCGCAACCCATGTTCACTTCTAGCTGACACACTACAATTAAATTTTGTTTCCATTGATAATGTTAACCTGCTGAAACACGAGTTTAACGTTCCAATTGTAACCAATAAAGTATTTAGAAATTATAATAAACATAAGGGCATTTTGGTCTAAAATATGTAGAGAGATACTTAAAGCCTCATAAAAAAAGTTGAGGTCCTTAGAACTACATTTGATGATAGTTTGGGTCCTTGTGGTGGAGTTTACTCCTATTTCCTGCGCTTCCAGTGAGAAAATCATCTTTCAACAAGAACCTTTCTGTAATCGCAAAACCCAACAAAAATGGCAGAGGAAAACCACCCAAAAAACCAACAAAACCTCCAAACCACAAGATCCAAACAACAAGAAGCAGGAAAACCCAGACTTGAAAGCATTAAGAATGGGCCATATCCGGGTCAAAAGGCCCATTTCCCGAACCCAGCTGAATCAGTAAACCCGGACCCGGCAACATTAAGGGATCAATGGAGGTTTGCAATAAGGCAATACAGCAAGTGGTATTCACATGCATGGGGTACTGCTATTCTTGCTGGTGGTGCTTTCTTTGCTCTTGGTTGGTTCATCAAAGGTGGCAATCCTCTGCCTTCTAAACACGATTCTCATCATCATGACACTCCTCCTCATGTCTCAAAATGATTCATCTTCGCCACACGGTACTTGTTTTTATTTTTATTTTGAGGTTTAGGGTTGCTTTCTTTATTGTAATTTCATTTCGTTCATGGCATGTTTTGGAAATTGGAAGTAAATTCCCTAACTGAGACATTTCAAGCGTGTGGGAATCCTCGGAATTTGGAATTACAATTGGCTCATCATTATCATAAGACTTGATGTGGTATAATGATTCATCTTGATGTTGGTACATGCTTTTCATTTTTGTTTTTGAGGGTTAGGGTTTGTTTGTTTGCTTTAGCTTTTCTTGTAATTTCATAATGTTGTCTTGGTGTTATTTCTCAATTGGGTTAGGGTTGTTTTGTGATTTTGTTAGTTTAATGTGTAAAGTTGTCAACTTTAAGCTAACTGAGGTTAATTTTCAATTTCATTATGATGCTAGCTTATTTTTATGGGATTGTGGTCATTTTGCTTACAATAAGAGCTGTGACGAAAAGTGCCCGTCACAAATGAGAATTTGTGTTTTGCTCAACTGTTTGGAAGTTCTGATCTTTTTTTTTTGAGTTGCTCAAGTTGGAGTTAAATGAGTTTGACAAACCCAAGTAATGGTGAGAAATGCGTGATTGTGTTGCATAATTTTGATTTTTATGAACATGAATCTTATATTCTTGTTGCATTTAAATCTCTTTCTTTGCATTGTTTGGTAGTTTACCTTTTCTCAGTTAGGTTTAGCTGTTTTCAGCTGGAAATTGTGGAAGTGGCTAGTTGGTTTGTGTTGTTTTAATAAAAGTCGTTAGACCTTGATGTTTAGAAATCTGTGTTTGGTTATGAGAGGAGGGTTTTGTGTCAAGCTTATATTCCTAATTAATGGTTGATTATGTGTGCATTTTGGATAAACTGAAGAGAAATTTTATGGCAATAATCATTTGTAGATAGAAGTGTTTTGTTTTAAGGATAAGAGCTTCACACAGACCAAGGAATGGCGAGAGTGAGGTATGTTGGTATATAGATTGAAGATGGTGTGTCACGAAAAAAAAAAATAGATTGAAGATGATGTGCCATCTTTAGTGGAGAAATCCCAAATTTTGGGTTATGGTGCATATTAAGTGTAGAGAGTTACGACTAATATAATTGATACAATTGTCACAACTCTGTCGTACATTGATGAACAAAGGAGAATGGTAATCACTTAGTTGTCATCTCATTGTGATTAGTTTTAGGATGAGGCCTTTTTTAACTAGAGTCGCTCTCCCATCCTTGTGAGTCCATCCCAGACTCGTCTTATGCGATTTCAGATGGTATTGTAATTGGGCGTGTTTATGAATTGTGACTTAGGTTGATCAGTTGTGCAGTTGCAGTAGGGCCCTTGCTGAGGGCTATTTGTTGTAACTTCGTCTGATTTTTATGGGACCTCACAATGAGAGGAGTATGAGGAGACTTGCAATGCATATACATGTCAACTGTGATTGTCACACCATTGCTGAAGGCGGGAAGAGTTTGATCAATTTATAGACCCAATAGTCACCCATTGGTGTTGTGATGAATCCTTAGGACTTATGAGTTACAAAGGAGACTGTATCTCATCCTTGTGAGTGTCCATAAAGTGTGGTGCTTTGGGCCCGAGAATCAGCGTACAACTGATTGACTGAAAATGTGAGGAAACTGGACCAGAATTTGAAATGAAATTCTTTTCTTTTCCTTTTCTGTGAGGTTACCCAAAGTTCCAATGTAGGCAAACTGATTTCAATTTAGTAGTTGGAGAACATGAAGATGGAAATTACTGGTGCCAGACGTTTTGTTGGGGAGACAACTCTTTGAAGTTGATAGACTAGGAATATGCAAGAGATGGCGGAAACTGGAGTTGGAAAAGATGTACAGCTTCATTATTTCTGTATAATTTTAAAACATGGCTTTAGTTGCTTTTAAGAGAAAAGCGACAAGGGGCTTTAGTTGGTGTCATATAAGCCCACGGTTTTAAATCAAGGCTGCCACTGAAACATGACCATTTTGTCAAGGTTTTGAGGATTACTGCGACCATAATTACTGCATTTTGAAGTGATATTGGCTATGTTTAGCGTATTTAGCCGATGCAAGAACTTGGCTTGCTCATCTTGGAGTCTCTCATTTTAGAGCGATTGGGGAATAAGATCGTCTACTTGCACGCCAACCCTATAGAAGAACTTGGGCATTCACTCCTATCCTTGTATGGGTAAAGTAAAGCAAGAAATGTAACTTGTCCATTCCTTTTCTTTAGGATTTGAAATGAAAAAAAAAAAAACAGTTTTCTCCTATATCTTTGATATGTTAATCTGCTTAGTTGGGCACTCACAATTAATCCATTGCCATCCTAAATGTTCAAGGTTCTGTCCGTAGGATATTATTTTATCCGAGATATTTTTGTCTATGGTAAGAAACATTATGTTGAAGATTATTCTTGTAAGTGTATTTTAAAAAAGGTTCTTCCTATACTTCTATTCTTCTATAGGCAAAGGCGGATTCGTGCATTATCCATCAGGCCTAGAGACCTTGAAATATTTAATGCATTTTCCTATTTCGTGTCCACTTTATTTATTTACGTAATTGCTAAATCCCGCGCATTATTTTACTACATCCCTCGCACTTAGGCCCTCTATTCCAATCACTACCCTTCACTTAAAAAAAGAAAAAAAAAAAACAAGAAAATTTCCCAGCCCAAACCCGACGTCCCTGACACCCAACCTCCTGTTCCCCTCACCATTCCCGACCACCCCGATCCCCGCTCCATCGACCACCCCGATCCCCGCTCCATCGACCACCCCGACCCCGCGCCCCGACCATCCTAATCCACCATACTCCTATGAATCAACCCTACCCAACCACTTCTCCGTCGACGCACCCTACCCATGTCACCGTCAACCTAGCCCCTCCTCTGCGACCCCCTCGACGTCAACCACTCTACCCTAACGCCGTCGACCACCATATCCACCATACTTTCTTATAGATCATGTCCTATCTATCCTACCCAACCGCTTCACAGTCAATGCACCCTACCCACATCACTGGCGACCCAACCCCCTACTCCCCTGAGTCCCCTCTCCGTTGACGGTCGACTGGTGGTGAGTTGGCCGGAGGGGTGGCTGTTACGTGGCCTCCTCTTTCTCTCTCTTTAAGGTTTTTTGTGGGTGAGAAGTGAAAGGGGTAGACTTGGAAGAAGCCATAAAAAAGCGCGAGATTTAGCACGTCCCTTTATTTATTCTTTTATATAGTATTAGAAAGAATTTTTCAACAAGACAGCCTGTCATTTGTTTTTTTTTTGGCTTATAAGCTTCTTCTGTAAAGATTGTACTCGTATTTGTTTTTCTGTTTGTAAACCTTGTAGTTTATGAAGATGGTGCATGTTTGCAGATGCATAAACGATGAAAGATAAAGCTAGTGCCTAGTAAGTAGACCTGGCAAACGGGTCAACCGGGTCAGGTTCAGGTCGGGCCAATTCGGGTCGGGTTAGTTCGGGTTTGAGATATTATCGGGTTAGTTCGGGTCGGGTCGGGTTAGTTCGGGTTTCGAGTGTTTTTCGGGTCAAGCGGGTCGGGTCGATTCGGGTTCGGGTCAATAATTAAGAGAGATAAAGTCCATTTAGTATTGTTTTGTGTCAATTCAAGTCTTTTTTTATCAATTAGAGTTATGTTTTCTCGGGTTATTTCGGGTCGGGTGGTTTCGGATCGGGTCATTTCAGGTCTTCGGGTCAGTTCCGGGTCAACAAACCTCGGGTCATGATCGGGTCGGGTCATTTCTGGTTTCGGATCACCTTCGGGTGTTGTTGTTCGGGTCAATTTCGGGTCTCGGATCAGCCTTTTTGGGCCGGGTTAATTTTGCCAGATCTAATTGTAATTTAGTACTCCCTCCAAGTCTTTAATATCTTCCCCTTTCTTTTGGGCACAAAAAATAAGAAAGGGGAAGAAAGAGGAAATAAAATATTGTAAGTGGTAAAATTTATAGGAGAGAGAAAATAATAAAGAATGAAATAATGAATAAAGTATTGTAAATTGTAACGTTTATAGGAGAGATAAAATAATAAATAATAAAAAATGAATAAAGTAGTGGAAGTTGTAGATTTTTGAGGTGAGAGAAATTAATTAAAAAATTAAGTGAAACTTACCAAAAAAAGGAAAGAGAGAAGATAAGATAACTTGTGTAAAAAAGGAAAGAGGGAAAATATTAAAGACTTGGAGGGACTATGTTGTTTAGTTTGTGGAAGATAACCTATCAATACTATCAACTAATCACCAACTAAAGATGTTATTTCAGGTGTCCAAAATTTTCTTCCTACTAAAAGTATGCAGACTTGGGTTGTAGAGTTAAAATTCGAGCGACAGCTTACGACGACTTTGACTTACAATACTAAGACTTCTTAACGGTGAGGACTTACTGAATTTCCTTGGCATTTCCTCGAGTGCAACCCATTTTGGGCAGCATTCTTCCATCATTTATGTCGTCATTGGTTTTGAGTTCAGTTGGAACTATTTTGATGACAAACAATATTCGCCTTAGTGATTAGGTTGCTAACCTTCTTTGTGGTGGTTTTTTGTAAAGAGATGAATTCAGTAATTCAGGTAGACATTAAAGAACAGAATTACATTTCCGAATCAAAACAAATTTCAATAACTTGTACTAGGCTTATACAAGGTTTAGCATATAACTTTTCGGGTTTAGATGCAAACTTACATAAGCTGATCTATCTTCTCGTCTAATTTATTTTGATTTTCATCTAATTGAAATCAGAAACATACAACCTTTTATACCAGGACTACACAACTACACAACTACACAACTACAATAACACAAGGACCATCTCATTCTGATCTTCTCCTGATCTTAGCATTGAGCACTCTCACCTTCAGAACAACTATCACATACAACCAGTTATAACCATCTTCAACACGCCGGAAAAACGCATGCCTCCACCTTCTATTTAACACCAAACTCCCAACAACACCCCAGAAACCTGTAGCAAATCCCGACATTACAACCAGGTACAACTCCATTTTCTTGATCTTCTTCTCCTTCTCGCAATTGCCTTCATCACTCGTACCCTTTCCTATTTCGCTAGCTTTGTTTTTGCACTTTGTTGGCAGAAAATCTCCACAAAGATAAGGATTTCCGGCATAAATTGAGGCTTGGTCAGAAAGGGTTTGTAGCTCGTTGCCAGTCGGGATTTCGCCTGATAAATTGTTGTAGGACAAGTTAAGGTGGCTTAATGAATAAATTTCACCTATGCTTGTAGGGATACTTCCCCTCAGTGCATTCTTTGACAAGTCAAGGGAGATCAATTTCTTCAAACTTCCAATATTTTCAGGAATCTTTCCAGACAACTGATTATACGACAAGTTAAGACTCATCAACCCAGAGATCTTTGTCATGTCATCAGGAATGCTACCGACCAAGTTATTGCAGGAGAGGTCTATATCCACCAAATATTGTATTGTGCTTGTATATACACGCTCTATTCCTTGCACTACCTCACTCATACCAATATAAAAGGAATCCCATGATGCATTAGTTATTGAAGTCATGGCGGTAAGGTTACTCAAGCAACGAGGAATGGATCCTGTGAATTGATTATATCCAAGGTCTATGAGTTGGAGATGAGGCAAAGAGCATATCTGTTTAGGAATAGTGCCACTAAACTTGTTATCTCTGAGCCTAAGTATTTGCAATTCCTTAAATTTTTCTGAACTAAACCACTTGAGCATTTTGCCCGAGAGTTGGTTTCCACCAACGTCTAAAACTCTGAGATTCGAGAAACCGCTCAAGCATGAAGGTATCTCTCCGCTCAGCATGTTGTCATTCAAATGCAAAAAAATATCCTCGAAGAAAGCACCATAGCCGAGGGAATTATTATTAAAGCAGGGAATACGTCCTTTGAGCTTGTTGTACGACATATGTACAGTTACAAGACTTGAAATATTGGCTAAGCAATTTGGAATTTCGCCCGATAAACTATTATTAGTAATATCTAGAAAACTCAACATATAAAGTTGGCACAAAGAACTGGGGATTTGACCATCAATTTGATTATTGGAAAGGTCTAGATCTTGCAAGTTAGGCATTATATGAGTTAAATCTTCTAGAAGTAGTGGACCAAATAATAAATTATATGAGAGATTTATAAAGTTAGCATTACGATATACTTCAGTTTCACTGTCATTTGACAAAACTTCCCATGACAGAGAGTTACTAGAGAGGTCCAATTGGGAAAAGTTAATGGGGAAAATAGGAGACCCGCTAAGATTGTTGCTAAAAAGAGTGACAAAGTCAAGTTGTTTCATTGTATGAAACCAGCTGGGCAAGACCCCGGAGATATTTGCATCATACAAATCGAGATCTGATAGATTCTTTTGAGTTTGAAGCCATGGTGGAAACTGACCGTTGATTTTGCAGCTACCAGCAAGGAATTGTTGAAGTTGGAAAGGCGGCACCCAATCAGATGACAGGCTAAGTGTTAGCATAGTATCAGACATGTCTAAACACGTCAAGCTTGAGAGGTTAGCAAAGTGGGGTTCAGACAAAACTGTACCTTCCAATGGATTAGAGCTAATAACTAAACGTTGCAACTTGGAAAGTTTACCTATTGATGTTGGTATTTTGTCACTCAACTGATTATATGAAAGATCAAGGAATTCTAGGTTAGTGAGGTTACCTAATTCATGAGGAACTAACCCACCAAGAGAAGCATTTGTGAGACTGAGATACCTGAGTTGCTTTATTGAACCCATCAATCTCGGAATTGAGCTATTACTGAAATCATTATAGCTCATGTCCAACCTCTCCAGTTGTCTCAGCTCAAGCAAATATATCATGGATTCAAGCATCTCCATTTTAAGTAACTGATTAGGGCCGTTTCCATAAAGATTAAGCTCGAAAATATGACCGGTTGTGTTATCACAAACCACCCCTTTCCATTCGCAACATTCCTCGCCTTTCCACGAAGATGAAACATCTTTGTCGAAATAGGTGAGGTTGTCCATGAAACTGAGCAGGGCCGCTCTTTCAGAAGGTATACACCTCAAGGTTGAGTTATTAGGTGAACTCCCCCCGCAGCAACACCATCTTGTACTGAAAAATATAAATGTGTAAGTTAGCAGGGATGCTATTACTATGTTTCCCATTGTTACGAAGAAACAGTGGTAATAGCAAGTTATATAAATAAATAAAAAGAGTGAACAAATGAATTAGAGCCGTTCATGGGCCATCCTATCCATTTACTCGGCCCATCCCGCCCGCTAAATAAGCGGATACGGACAAAGTATTTTAAGAAAAATACAAAGACCCAACCCACAAATCCATCCCGAACCCACGAACCCGCTTGTCCGTGGGCCAAAAATGGAACGTGAGCCCAGTCCATGTTCGGTCCAAGCCCGCATTTGAACAACTCTAAAATGAATGAGACGGAGGGAGTACACATTATTTGCTATGACTATTATTTCTTAGGACTAGTATGCGCATGAAAAGTCTTTGGGGTTTGCACTTTCTTACATCATGGCGGGTCCCTCCCAACGTAAAAAACAAACTCAACTAAACTAAACTAGACGTTATGCAAATTTGTTAGTAGATACGTACACTAAATTAACCTTGACTTTAAAATACACGATGACTGATGACTACGATGTGTTGAGGTATTCTCTCCATAAAAATGTACAGAGTCTAGTTTAATTGAGTTACTTATGATGTTAGCATGTCATATGGCCGGGTGATTTGTCCGAATTCATGAAAGTTTCGTGGAAACTTGTTTTTCGAAAGTTGTTTATCGATGTATGTAATTGTATATGCCTCTAGATGTTTATTAGTTGTAAATTAGTCGTAATTTGAATATTGGTTAATTAGTACCAGCTTTCGTCTCATGGATTTGTGTCCCTTTGACTTTTTTATATGTTTGCCATGACCTTGGTTCAGTTGGTTGCCATGATCCTCGATATCGAGCTTAATAACTTGAAAGACCCGCCCGTAACTCTTTTCGCATCTACCTGAATATCGAGCTTAATAACAAATCCGAAAATAACTTGAAAGACCCGCCCGTCTTTTATTTGTTTTTTTTGCAAACCCAAACTTGCTAGTCCAAGTTGACACGACCCGGAATCCCGTAGACCCGTTTAATTAATCTATCAAATATAATAATATGGTAACAATGAGAATTTGACGAATACATATAACAGATACTCCCTCTATTTCTTTTTATTTGTTGCTTTAGAAGTAATCAAAATTTTTTTAAAAAAATTATATTTATGTGTCATATTACATTTTTCCATGTATACCATACAAAGTACTTTTTATACAGTAATTTCCAAGACACCAGTAATAAGGACTAATAACTATCATAAAGAGGTGTTTCTAGCTATTTGATTGGTAAAAAACAACATTTTTAAATTTCAGATTGTTTATTATATACCTCATTAGTAAATTATCAATTTCCACTG
>JAOWBH010189452.1:0-18179 GCA_028566215.1 Silene coronaria
GTGGTAGAGGACCCGGATACAGGTAATTTGTTTGATTTGAACTCGCAAGAAACCGTCTTATGCGTATAAACAGCATAATTTCATGTTATATTGCTCATTTAATGATTGAAATGATCGTATGAAACTGTTGTATGCGTACAATGGCGTATAAACAGCGTAATTTCATGTTATATTGCTCATTTAATGATTGAAATGATCGTATGAAACTGTTGTATGCATACAATGGCGTAAGTTTGTGCTATATTACTCGTTTTGAAAGGGTAAAGATCGTCTGAAGCTTTTGTATGCGTACACTGGCTTAATTTTATGTTATATTGCTCGTTTTATCGTAGGGATCGTATGAAACTTTTCTATGCGTACAGTGGCTTACTGGCTTAATTTCATGTTATAGTACTTCTTTTGTAATTTTTAAGATCGTATATGTTGTATTGCTCATTTAGATATGTTGGTGGCTTTGTTGTTTTCGTTTGACCTCTTATCGATAATTTAAGGTTTGAGAGGAGATATGATTGTATATGATGTTGATATTAGTGAAAGTGATGCAATCGGAAAATAAGACGGAAAGGAAAAGATAGAAATGTAATTGTTCAATCGAAATTGATAGGTTACAAAGGTAGAACTGTGATGAATTAATTCACCTAGGTTCCAAATAACTGAGATATCTCAGAAAATCGTTCACAAACATATTCTTAATCATTGTCATAAACTAAAGCTAAGTAGTGGCTTATATAGCCATAAGGAGAATAAAAGCTGAAATGACTAAAATACCCTCCTTATATAATGGGTGTGCATCAGAAAGAGAGCCGGGTTATAGGTAATTTGTTAGATCTAAAAATCATATGAGACTGTAGTATGTGTGCAATGGCATAATGTCATGTTAGAATGCTGGGTTTTTTTAACTTTGTTGTATTCATATAACGGTCTTGTACGAGAGTAATTGATATTATAAAGGCTTGAGAGGAGAGTTGATTGTATCTATATGTTTAGTATCTACATATGAGCTATTTGTTGGGCATAAATACATATAAGAGATCATTTTTGGTGCGAAACCAATCCATTAGCTCTATAGTTGAATTATTGGCAAGTTTTTTTTTTGAAGGGAGGGGAACATGTAATCTAATTTGTGGTTTGGACTTTGGACTGAAGTCGTCTAGGAGACGGTTTCGTATAAGACTAGCCGTTTATGTAAACACTTGTAGTGTATACAAGAAGAAGTCTAAATCTAGATACAATTTGCCATTGATAAGTGCAGCTCAACTAGAAATAGGAGTTATAAAAATTAGAGGAAGATAATGAACAGTGGGAATTTATAAACTAACTTAAAGATGCAATAGGTTTTTACACTTTTCAAATGTGTTGTGGAAACTTGGAATTGGTAAGGAATGTTATGAAATGGATGGAGTATGATTATTTTTTGTCTTCATCAGGTACTTTGGTGCTGCAAAGAAGCTGCCGGGAGTGAGGGAGCTGTTCGAGAAGCCGCCGGAGTTGAGGAAGAGACGTACACGGTATGATATATACAAACGGATTGATGCAAGTTATTACGGGTATAGGGACGAGGAGGATGGGGTGTTGGGCAAGCTAGAGGGACCTGCAGAGGAAGCCATGAGAGCAGCAGCGGTGGCGGAATGGGAGGTGATGGAGGAGATTAAGCGGGAGGCAAGGAAGGCAGTTAAAAGCGGCGAGGTGGCGGCAGTCGGCAGTGACGTCAGAGCAATTTTGTATGAGGAAGAGGAGGAGGTGGTCGAGGAGGAGAGAAGGAAAGAAATGGAGGAAGATGAGGGAGTGTTGAAGAAGGAATTTGTGGTGCACGTGCCACTTCCTGATGAGAAAGAGATTGAGAGGATGATTGTGGAGAAGAAGAAGAAAGAGTTGTTGAGTAAGTATACTAGTGACGAGCTGTTGCAGGAACAAACTGAGGCGAAAGCGATGTTGAATATTCAGAGATGAAGCCTTTTTGGAGATTGTAAGTCTTACTGGTTAATAATATATGGTGTTATTCTAGGATTAGGCAGTTTGAGTATTTAATTTGGTGACATTTGAGGGTTTTGGTGGTCTAATGTTGTATTAATCAAAGTGCTATTGAATGAAGTCATGCTTGAGATTTGTTTTCTGTTAAGTTAGTTTGTTGATCAAATGTTTCTTCTAATGATAATGAGCTTTGTTGTTTTAATTTACATGAATGTTTATTATGTTAATCTCTAGCAGTTCAGTGACTTCAGTCATCATGCAAGATGTTGTGTATTAGTGTTATATACTTATATGTAGTTTATATCTTTGATATTTGATGTCTTAGTGGTAACCTTCTAGTTCAGAATTTAATCAGACGTTCGGGTTTTGAATGGAACCATTAAGAGATTAGCGTGTTAGAAAATTCAAAGTTTTAAAGATTGTGATACACCATGTTTTTTCTGATATTACAGCAGTTTGGACTTTCGAGATCCAAACTGTCTCCACCAGAGAGGTCTTTCCCTGTTTTTTATTTGTCTTAATATATATACTATATATAGCTAGGTGAGGGTTGTGGCTTGTGAGGTTTCTATATTTTCTCGAACTCTTGGTAGTTTTCTAGGGATTTTTATAGTTGCTTTAAAAAAAAAAAAATACACCCTCAGTCTATGAATAAACATGAATAGACTTTTGTATTTGTTTGCATTAAAAATTTGGAGCATACTAAAATGTGCTTCGAAATGCAAGTTAATGGAAGAAGTGGAGATATAAACCATAACAACGCCAAATAATACACAAAAAAATGTACCACTCCAAATTGGAAGTTTATTTGTGAATTGAGGGATTATCGAAATTATATGTGATGTGCATTTTGGAGCTTGTATCTTTACTTTGCCTTGCTAAAATAGTAAGGGTGTGTTTGGATTGGGGGATTTGGAGAGAAAGGAAGGGTAGGGGGAATAAAGCATTTAAGATCCTTTGTTTGGATAGCAATTATGGGTAAAAGGAAATGGGGGTGAGAGATTTGGAGGGATTCATTTTCCCTCCTCCTCCAAGACAAATCAAAATCTCTCCACAATAAGAAAGATTTTCTTGCCATTCTTGGTGTCGGCTTTATTTGTTGTGTTTTAAATCCTGTTGTGTGCCTAGTCTGATAAAGAATTTTTTTTGGTAGACTTTTTACAGCTTCCAAACTTATGGGAAATGCCATGTACATTTGACCCTTTACCACTTATCCTTCCGGCCTTCAGTAGGCGTAAACTATTGAGATACTAGGATTTTTTCGTTGTCTTTTAAGATTTTAATCAAGGCATGTTCATCTGCGTTTATTCAACTTATTACTCTTCCCTAGGAGGCTAGGCTAGAACCAGGCCTCTCTTTTATTGGATGCTGGGATGAATATGATATTTTGGTTTGGATGAATATGATATTTTTGTTGACATCCACACCTTGTCTTACAATGCTGAATGCATCATTGTCTGGCTCTTATATAGCAAGTTTTCCGTATGATCTTCATAACAATTACCCACAATCCTTCCTATAAAAAAAGAGCATTTATTACCCACTATCCAAACAAGCCTTTTATCTTGGTTACTGTTATTAAAAATATACTCCCAAGATCAACTGATCATAGTAGTTTTCTCTCAAGGGTTGTTGAACTAACGCGTCTGTTCATAACTCCCACTTTGCAGGTTTATTGATCCTAGAGGACCATATTTTCATGGAAGCGGCATTGGCATGGAAGCAAACGATGGAAAGGGAAAGCGTAGGTGTAGAGGTTAACCTAATAGCGACTAATGTCAGCTTCATTTGCCCCTTCAAGGCTTGTGTGGCCATGATGTTTGTTTTGTATTAATGCAACCTTAGCCTTGTACTAGGTAGGCCTTTCGCTTAGACATAGGAGGCTTAGATTGTTCAAACCAGAAAGCGAAAAAACAAAGATTTATACAGTGATATTCATCTGTTCTCAATCGTTCTTGTGTGCTTAGTAGAATGACCATTTTGGTCTATTGTAAACTTGAAATCCTTCTACTTTAGGTCTGTGGTCTTCAGAGCTCTCATTTTAGTTGCTAAAGAGACATCATGAAGAAGTGGAAAACTTAGAGTGGGAACTGGGAAGTGTCAAGGTGTTTTTGAGGGAATTAGGCACAAGACCCCCCAAATAGTCACAGGGTTTGTTTGGGGGCAATTATGTCAACTACACATTCAAGTGATCATGTCTGCTTCTCAGTTATTCTTAGTGCCATCAATCAAACTTGCTTAATCCCTTGTTCTGTTTTTTCTATTTTTTTTTATATTCCTTGTCTGTTTGGATGTGATCACAGAGACACAGAGTAACAGTTAACTAAAAAAATAACCGTAACATCTCACGTACAATTAGATGTGGCAATTGGGTCACACAGGTCGGAATTTGGGTTATGTCAAGTCCGGTTGGGTTATATCGGATTCGGGTTATATCGGGTTCGCCAACCGTTCAGGTTGAGTCGGGTCCATATCGGGTTGGGTTATTTCAAGTCAAATGATGTATCATGTGGGGTTGTTGACGGGTCTGATTACTTTATCAAATTACGTCAATATTTCACCATTAAACTATTGGTTTAGTGACTTCATTATTAAGTCAAACGTATCGATCTAAACACTAATTACTTCCATTTTATTCAATGCTAAGCTTAATATTTGTCGGGTCATCAATTTAATTGAGTCAATGTCAGGTCTGGTTTGAGTTCGGGTCATTGAAAATCGGGACGTGCACATGTCGGTAGAGGAGGCAATTGGGTCATATCGGGTCAGCTTACCCTTTTGGGGCTGGTTTGGGTCATCACCGGGTCAGGTCATTTCGGGAATCATGTCAATATCGGGTCGGGTTCGGGTCATTGATCGTCGGGTTGGTTTTCGGGTTGCAAAAATTCCTGGTCCTGTCGGATCGGGTTTGCCAACTTTATGTGCCGGGTTGCGGGTCATCATTGGGTCGGTTTCGGGTAGCTATATTCTCTGATTCTGTAGGGTTGAGTTTAAGTCGAGTCACTCGGGTCGGGATAGACTAAAATTCACGATTCTGTCGGGTCGAGTGCATTTTACTACAATCTTAGACGAGGAAAAAGGATAAGTTAAAGAGTTATATGAAAAAAAGAGTATTTATTAAGTAAATGGCAAAAATGTTCACTCAAAACTTTTCCCATTAAAATAGAACCATGGTATTAAAATTTAAAATTTTAATATTTAAATGAATTTCATAAGAAAGTATAAAGAGAGTGATTTTGAAAGCCATCAAAAATAACCAAAAGCAAAATCTATGAATATCTATTTTTTTCGACTTAATTTCAACTCGTTTCAATTTAATTCAGCTTTATTCAAATCCATTTAACTTTAGTTTAACTTTGTTCAATTCAATTCAAATAGCTTTATTCAAAACCATTTAACTTATTTCAGCTGAAAATAAAACGATCTTAATTAAAAGAGTGGGAAAACCCGTTTGATAAGGTCCAAGGAGTAATTATAGTGGTAGCCCAATAACTATATTGTTATTAGACTAATAATTATCCCATTAACAAATCAGCAACTAACAAACAAACACAATAGGCTTAATCCAATCTGGGTCCTCTTTGTCGCAATTTGTTCCCCAAATATTCAAGATAATACTCAATTACTCATCAATTCAATCAATTGCATACCCTAATTCCCAATTCACTTTTCTCAATATTTTTATAATCTCTATATACTTTGACCCCCTAATTAAAGTCTTACATTAACTAATCCTCTCTTAATTATCTTTTCTTCATTGAAAAAACAACTGTGTTTCATCTGGTTCAACAACACACAGAGCAAAGTTGTTGATTGAATTTTGAACAATTCTGCTGTCAAAATCACAGCAATTTTGCATTTTTGTAGGTGGGTTTTTGTTCTTTCTTCGGGGTTTTCTCTGTTTTTTTTACTTATTTATTTATGGCATGCTTATGATCCCTCCCCAAAATCAGTAATTCTTATATAGACGGTTTCGTGATAAGTTTATCGTAACACCGATACCATAGTGTATTATATACTGTGTCTCACATTGTCTTAATGTGAGACGGCGGTCTTTCAGGAGACTTACTCCCCCAAATAAGCTTTTAAAATTGGTGGGTTTTCCTCAATTACATGATAATTGATGATAATAATCAATATGGTGCGTTGATTGAGTGCAAGTAATCTCCCTTTTTTCGGGTTTTAGTGTTAGGTATAATTAGGCTTTGTGCATTGAATTTGAATGTGATGCAGTATTTTACTGTATAATCTGCTAGTTTTTGTTATAAGGGTGTTTGAATTTTTAGTAAATTTGAGACAAAGTGTTGACCTTTACAGATATGGATGAGAGTTCAGGAGAGAACGAGTCGTTGTATGCCCGAATTCAGCAGCTAGAGCAAGGTTTGTTGCTTTTGGTTTTAGATTTGTGCCCAGGTTTTCAGATTACAGTATGTTTTAGCCAACGTAAATGTCTAAAAGAAAAAGAATTGTTGTTAACTTGCTTGATTCATTGATTTTTTCTTGGGACGTTTGAAAATGAAATCGATTGAACTTTTTAGTTAGGTCTGCTCTTTTTGTTTTGTTGAGGTGCATTCATATAATCGTATGCTAAATTAGTGTTTTGCTGAGGTGCATTCGTATGATCGTATGCTAGATTAGTGTTTTGTCTCTCAGATTTGATGTCTAATGCTGATCTTCAGCTATAGTAATCAATTACAGGAATTTGTTGGAATATATGTCATATATAGAATAGGACTATCATCGTTTCAGATTAGATATCAAATCATTCTTGATGTCTACATTTTCCAATAGGTATACAATATCAGTTGGTCTCCCTTAAGAAGAGGCATTTTGGTCTTTTCCAAAAAGACGGGATTTTGAGACCATTTTACAGCCAAATGTGGCCACTTTTGGAAAACAATTTAACATTAGCAGGAAAACTAGTTGGACCATTGTGGCTACATTTGACCATAAAATGGTCACAAAATTTCGTCTTTTTGAAAATACGAAAAGGGTCCGTGTGAAACAAGAATTTGTGATGCATTTTTCATTTTAGTAAGCAAAAAAGGCTTAGTAAGCTACCTGAACTTATTATTATTGTGAAGTGGCAGTTATTCGATGCAAGTCTCTACGAAATTTTCAGTAAGGGTCATCCAAAATAGTTTTCTTTAGGGCTGTTCATACACAATTCTTTGAAAAATTACTAGAGTAGGATTGTGTAGATCTGACACCCCCTACCCCATCATCTGCCTTAGGCTTGAGGCAATGAGGTAATGTTATTGTTGTCTCATTGTCGGTGATCTTGCTGATATAGTATATGGCAAAAATTAGTTTAAGTAGGAGATGGTTAGCACACATACATTTCCTTCATGAGTGAGATTATATTCGTAAAACCGGAAATTAATGGAACTGCTAGCAATCTAGCATCCAGAGCCAGATAACTTAGGCTGAAGGTACAGCTTTGATGTGAAACAGAGAAATGTACCCCTTAATCGAATTTCGGCAGTGAAATGGTTCCTAAAGATCATAATTAGTATTGGTTTCTTGTTTGCTTGGTTCTCTAAGTCTCGACCTTTCAGATTTGAAGTTGGCAGGGAATCTGTGAAATAACACCCTACATTTATCAGCTACTCATTTGTCTGCTCTAATTTCGTTTTTGTACAAGTCCAAACAAGTGAATGTAGTTCAACCTTCCCTCCTCTCTAAAATGAGCACTGACGTGAATATATAACATTTTACACTTCTATTGTTTGTATGTTACTGGAAGAGCGAGATGAGCTACAGAAAGACATTGAGAAATTATGTATGGAGAAAGCTGGTTCCAGTTATATCACCATCGCCACTCAAACATATTTCCGAAGGTATGTAAATCCTGCTAGACGATGTCATTTTGTATGATAACGTGCTGGTTGGTTAGTTGGGAGTTAGCCAAGGACTGTGAGATAGAAGTAATGTGATAAGGATTCCTTTACATTGATTTAGCAGGACAGCTGGGTTAGAGCAAGAGGTTGAAAATTTAAAGAACAAGTTGGCCGGCTATGTCAAACAAAATTCAGATATCAAGGACGAGCTTTCTGAGGCAAAGAGAATTAAGGTAATTGTATCATGTAATATCATTGTTGTTGTTGTTGTTGTTGTTGTTGCTGTAGTATTGTCTCTGGTTCTATTTTTCGTTTTGGAATGTCGGAACATATTGAATTTATATGTTGTTTTGGGCTAAGGATGTTGGAGCTTTCAAGGGGATCCTCTTAACTTCTTTCAAAGAATTTGTTCCTATGTTATTTTCTGTTTCTGATAGAATGTCCTTTACTGAATTTAGTTAACATAATTGTATATTTTCACTTGGGAAAACTTCTAAATCCAATTTTCAACATTATCTGTCTAATACGTATGTTCTTTTGCCAGACTCATTTGGATCAGCTACATAAACTGGAGGTCTCGAAGGTGCCCCTCTTTCCACGTTCTTATTTTCTTTGGTCAAAGCCATGTGTTTGTTATGTGTGAAATCCATAAAAAGGGCCTTGTTCACACCATGAGGATAGAACATCCACCTCATAATCCCAAAGGAGGTTCCACCCAAAAGTAATTGACAATGAGAGGTGTAAGTATTTGGTTTACAACAACAACCACCTGTTGTAAACCAAATATATTAACAATAACATCACCCTTTTTCCGCAAACGCTCCTAAAAACTGTTTCACACATAATCAATTGTGTAAAATGTATGCAACCTTATTGTTGTCCTGCTAACAGAAGTACACTCTTTTCGAATGAACCAAAATAATTGTGTCGAGAATTGCTTTGAATGATTGCTACTTCACATTAAGAAGGCTGTCCAATTTAAGGAGTCATTTTTGCTGTATATCATTCATGATACAGAACAAAAGAAAAATGAAATTTTGGCTCCATTGGATATAGAACGATTAGTATTTGGTTTACAAAGTGGTCGAATCTCTTTTCTTTCATCAATGTGGAACACTCATATTTGGGAAATATAACATAGTAGAGCCTGTTAATTTGTCCCTCTCCTTAGTTTAAAAGCTAGTATAATGAGATCAAGAACCTTAAGTTGTTGCTGAGTACCGGATGTGTAATGCGATTATTGGCTGCTCTAAAATAGTTTCACTAATTCGCAGAACGCGGAGGTAGTTAAGCAGCTTGAGTATTTGCGTGCGGAAATTATGAAGGCTTTTTCTGATCGTGATTATGCGCTAATGGAGGTGAGTTAGCTTTACTTTTCTGTAGTACCTTGTAAGCTTCTTGTTATTCTTGTGTACGTTTGAATGTTGAAACTGACGTCTGGTTCATGCAGGCTGAGAAGGCCAAAGAGAGCGAAGAACTCATGTGTCAGAGTTTGAACGACGCTGAGACAAGGTATGCCTCAATGGGATTACATTTGACAATATCAACTATAAACTATGGACATGGTCTCCTATAGCTCTGACACGAGAGGGCATGACTAGAATTAAGCTACATAATTTCTCTTTGCTTTACATTATCTAAAAGCATTAAAGGCCTGAAAGAAATCATTCCATAAATATTCTCAATTTATGATGCTGTACTGAACTGGCTAAAGTAATGGTCTCCGATGACAAATAGTACCTAATGGTTATGATGTGGTGGTATAATCTTGTTGATTGTTTGCGCTCTCCAGTATATGGTATCGGTAAACAGAGCTGGTTGCTTTTGTGCAGCGGTCTGTCTTTTTCAATTTGGGTATTGCGTTATAAATTTTATGGTTTTAGTCAATTGCAGACATTTTTATCTTTAATTTGTAGTGGACTCATCACAAGTTTTGTAAAACTATTCTGCCACTGCTGTTTGTGTAGTTGTATATGATTTACCTGTAACAGCTTCTCTGCGCTTCTATACCTAAGATTGCAAATATGCTACTAGTAACCCTTCGTAGAGAACCTCAATTAAGGCATTGAGCTTTATTGGCTTTTGTGTGTTATTATTTCATTTAAAAATGTTCTTTGAGGAGTTGGTCATCTTTCTCTCATCCATAACTAGGTTACAAGAACTTCGGGTCGGGACCATTGAGACAGAAGAGCTAGTAATGGATTTGCGAACGAAGATAGAAAAACAAGATCAGGAAATAGAAAATTGTAAAAAGGTAATTATTTGTCCTGCTTAACTGAAAGTTTGATCAGCTTGCAATAGTGGGTTTGTGCAATAAATTTCTGTTATTTGTAATATTCTTGTACGTAGGTTATAGATATGTTCTACAACATTCGGCAGCATGCTTATAGAGGGGGTGACGATGAAGAAAGTGAGCTGGGTGATTTGCTTGAGGATGTTTCCTTGCATGATAAATGTGCCAGCCTTTATGATGATATGACGGAATGTTGGAGTTTCAATGTTCATCAGAGATCTTCCTCTACTAACTATGTAGTGAGTTTTGATTTTGCTTGCACATTTTAACATGATAACTTGCTCTGTATTACCTCTGCTGAGTTGAAGGTTGAGGCATAGAGATGTATGTGTTGTCTGTCTAGAATATGCTAATCATAGAGATTCAGAAGACCTTCTAAGTATTTTTTTTCATCCTGTGCTCAGTTCATGAGTATTATCAATGCTGTAAGATAACGCTGGCAATATTTCAACTTTCGTCCTCAATTTTGACTTCTTTTATATTCCTAATTTCCTATACCAGTTTATTTCATAAAGCAACATGAGAAATATGTGTTCCTCCTGGAGATATTAGTATCCTTCCGCTAATATCAGATCTTTAGAAGCCCGTGTTTAAGTTCTGTTGCAAGTTCATTACCTTCCTTCCACCGAAATGTTTCGACCCGTTGGGTATGCCGTATACTATGTGGGTTAGCCAAATTGAACCACCTTTTTTTACCATCTTCAGAATAGGGTATAAATATTTGAAATTTTGTTATCTAGCTCTTCTTTTGCGCATGGGGGTCGCCCCTTGGCGTCTTTTTATAAAAAAAGGGTAATCTTTATGGTGTTCTATAACTTATAGTATTGTTTTTTACTCATAATAATGCTTTCCAGTTGGAATTTTTAGCATCTTTACTCTCTGAATGTTGTCTAGTGTAGGTCATCTCTAATGGACTCCTAAGAGTCTCATCCTATCTTTTAGTATCACTAAATTGCCTTAGAATTCACAGCACCCTTTGGTGACATAATAGAAATATCGAATCCCAACACGCCTACCTACTTACCAATGTAAAATATTCTACCTAACGATAATCTAATAATGGTGCGTCAAAGTTTGCCGCATCTGGCAAGTTAGGAGGCGAGATAACTATACTCTAATGTGGCCAAAAGATCAGCTACTTGATTTGTATCTATGCGATACTATCTGGCTCTCTTTGCCTGAATAGGAGACCATTGCGCCTTTCTTGATGGTCTATAGGACTCAAACCAGGCATGCTTACTACGAGATATTTATAGATCTCCCCCTATTATCTAGCCATAGGTTGGACACTTGAGACTTGAGAGAATCAAGTAATGTTGTTTTACAACTTGTACTTTTTTGAACTCCTTTGGTTGTGTATTGGTAGCTAAAAGTAAAGGAACTATGATCGATATATTCACAAAATTGGTACTGAGTAATTCCTAATTGGATAATTGTTAGGCTTATGTTTGTTTTTATTTTATTTTTCTCTTATTTACATTCCCATAGTCATAAGCTCTTTCTCAGACAGGCTGCTTTGCATGAAGAGGTTGAAACTTTACAGGGCTCAATTGGTGATCTACAACACAAGCTACAAATGGTAATACGGGAGTTTTAATATTCAAACATTGTTAATTCATTTTTATAGTTTTAACGGGAATTTCCAAACTCATAATTCGTTGATTTTGAATAATGTTGGAATAAAGTAAAATTGCTCATCAAATTGGTTGCACGTCTTTTGTTTGTGAAGTAATTATCATTCAATTCAATCTCCACATAATCTTCTTATTGAGTCATTCGGAAACATTTTATGTGTGTTGTTAACACTTAACAGTGGGTAAGGTTGCTTACATTTGCTCCTCTTACATCACTATAATGTGGTAACTTTATTCTGTATTATTCTTAGATTATTTTTGGTACATGGCTACCATAGGACCATGTCCGATTGTCTGCCATATTTAATTGAACTGGGTAAAAATGCATCCTTTTTATCAAAAGTGTCAAAGGTCATCACAAGTCTCTTCATAATACAAGAATGAAAATTTGCATACTGATCTTTTTATATTTACGCTTTTCTTTATTGAATGATTTAACACTAATTGTTTGTATTTGCTGTGCTGATAAGGGGTGGGAAATTGAAAAGCACTTAAAGAATAGGATTAGCATTCTGGAGCAGAAGAAAGTAAGTAATTCAGCATCTTCAAACTTTAAATTTATCAATTTTTGTCACTATTGCATTATTTATAAGGTGGCCCTCAAACCAGATTCTGTCAGACAGAGATATCATTGATGGAATATCATCATTACGTGAATACCATAATCAACAAAGGGTTCATATTGTGGAACTACTTAGCAATGAACGATCCTTCCAACAATCAGTTGTTAACAGCATTGAGCAAGAGGTTGGGAAGTTGTATAGAGATATTCCAACTATTGAGGTTTGTTTAGTAATCGTTATTTGCTGTATGTATTTTGAAATACTTAATTCTCAATAAGCGCTTCTCAGTTATTACAGTTAATGGAGACTTCAGATGGCTTAGGTAGTAAAGTCCTGGCGGGGTTATATTCATGACTTGAGCAGTTGAGCTCAAAACCTGTGAGCATTAAAACTTCCCTTATGACTTCCTTTACATCCCAATAAGTTATTAGAGGCAACAAGTAGGCTTTAGACGAAACTATTTAATTTGAAGCCATGGCCCACACAAAAGCTCAGAAATTTAACGCAGCAAGTTCAGCGAACACGAAAGCTCAGAAATTTAGTCTGATATTTTATTCCGTTATCCTTTTTACAAATTAAGGGTCACGTAATCTGAGCTCCTAGATTATTCCAACTTCTATAAGGAACTGGTGGCAGCCTTCTTGATATATGTAAGCTCGCTTTGATGATTTGTTTGGGAAAGGTGCCTTGTTGGCGTCTTGGCGATCGTAAATCAGTTTGTTCTAAGTAGTACTCTGCACATTCAAAGTTATCCTGTATGAAACATTTTGCTACGTATTATTTGCAGGAAACCAGTTCTAGCACGCCTACAATTGGTCAAGGGGCTGAATCTTCTGAAACTCTGGCACGGGCATTGCATGAGAAAGTACGTGCTATCTGTATACTTCATATTCATTTTCTGGGTTTTGCATCATATTGTCTCTTAACATATCTTGATCATAGGTATCAGCTTTGATACTTCTTTCACAGCAAGAAGAAAGACATATTTTGGAAGAAAACGTTCATAATGCTGTTCAGGAAACAGTTGATGAGCTTCAGAAGAATCTAAAACTTGTAAATTCTCTTTCCCTTCCCTAAAATTTGGTTAAGATGTACTATGTACATAGTTGGCCGAAAAGTCGAAAACACTGCGCTATAATGCTGATAGTATTTAAGTCCTATTAAATGAAGGGTTGGAAAGAGAAAATCGAATTCAGAATTTGTTTGAGTTGTACTATGAAACATAATGTCAAATTATGGGTGATTTGTTTTGCGTGTGCAATTCATTAGCATGTCTCCCACGATATTTGTCAGTGTAAGGTGCAAGTCCTCTATAATGAATGTATGATACCCGTGACTTCTCGTGCTGGATGCATTCTTAATCTTCTCTAGCTAGAAGTTGTTAATATTCTTACTGTTAATTCAATAGTTATTTAGCTTGCATGCTGTCTTTTCAGGCAACTGAGGAAAAGGTGAAGGCTCTCTTGGAACTGGCAGAGGTTAAACAGCAGTATCAGCAATTATTGGAGTATGATCTCTCAACATCGCCTTTATTATCTCTATAATCATAAATACATTTTACCCAACCCCTGTTAATGATATATCTCACAATTTCCATATGTTAGACGGTCTCTCAGGAGACTAACTTGGAAAAAAAAATGATTAGCCCTATAGCGAATTGACGATAAAAAGTAACATCACAATATTCAAGGGTGATATACTGCTTTCATAGTTGCATTTTATAGATTAGGAGTTTACTGCTGGTTTTAGTTGCTAGTAAAAGCACAACTTCATGTTCATCTCTTCTATTTATATTTTTCTCGTCTTCCATCTAAGTTCTACAGGATATGTTTGCATTTTATTTACTGTTTATGGCTCGCAAGGATTACGTGTACTTTGAAGCGTTTAGTCTTTGTGTTTTCTACGTATGCTTTGGTCTATATGTTATTAAGCTCTCAATTTTTATACTCTCAGGAAGACCATTCACAAGGGCTCACAAGCAAACCTTCCGGCAGATTCTGGTGACAGAAGAATTGTCAGTCTTGGAAGAGATGGAAAGTTTACAAGTTTGTTAAAGAGAACTTCCTTGAGGCGGTGGCTTGGTACAGAGGAAACTAATTCATCTTTAGTCCAACACAAACTGGATCCTGAAGCGTTTCCAAACAACCAAGGATCTAATCACGGCATGGACAATGCAAGGTCTATTACTAAATTTTCTTATGGTTGATAATATTTGCTACCTTCATCAGAAGTATAATAGTTCTCTTAAAATGTTTGGCCCTTAATCCTTTATTCCTCTCAAAATTTGACATGTAGATTGCGGATTGAATATGTCACTTTGAAGGATAGCATACTTAGTTTGGAGCGCTTGACATCTGATATTCGTAAACTCCGACATGCTCTTATACAGGTGATTCTTGGATCTTTTTCCAGTTTACTGCCACATTTCTTCTCACTTTGCAGAAAGTTGGCCTCTCAAGAGATGCTTTCACACATTATAACTTTATAAGTATGAAACTTCACTACCAAAACGAAAAAGTTGTGAGGCCTGCCTTTATTCATTTATTTATGTGAATCAAACAAATAAAAGAACCAGAAGTTTCTGTTAGAGCGTCTCTTTTGTTCACTTTAAGAATTCAGTTTTCACGTACCTTTCACAATTTCTCATGTAAGCGTCTCATAATTGGGATAGTTATTCAAGTTTTAGATATCCAGTAGTTTAGTGTGTAGAGTTATCAGATATTACTAATTTGCTTAAATTTATAGGCAAAAGTGGCACATTCATCAAAAGGCCCTCCAACCGGCAGCCAGAGGCAGGTGGATGATACTATTAGGGAAGCAGAAATGTTGAAGATTGCCCTCAGCAGCGCCTTACCGCTTAGTTGGTCAGGAGAGGGCGGAGTATCGCCTAATAACAACGTAACAGATGAGGATTCTGATGCTGAGAAAATTGATCCTGTGTCTGCTGCAGGACTCGAAATGGCGGAGCTACTTATACTGGCAGCTCAGATACTGAAAGAAAAAAAGAGCAAAAAAGAACGCAAACTTAAGCTGTTGACCACTTCGGAAAGCCAAGAATAGCTCTCAGAATCTGGCATCAAATGCGTATCTTAGTTTCAAACTAGTTTTATGCACCCAGGCAAACTGATATTCTTTTGTTTTGTACAGCAATGGCTTTCTGTTGTTTTGTGTTTATTATTTGCTGGTTTAAGGTTAAGTCAACGAGTATATACCCTTTGGGAAGGGCACAAGTAGGTATGTTGTGGCACCACAAACTAGTTCTATATACAGAAATTTATAATTTTTTCATGCCGAGTTATTTTGTATGATCAAGTGCTTTTTTTATCATAGCTTGCTATAACTTGCATGAACTAATCCTTCTCTCATATATGCCCGCATGTTATGGTTCCGGTTTACATATAGGTTTGAGCTGCAAACGGCATCTCCTTTTTGGACCTTTGAAGCTTTAAGTACCCGCTGAATCCCAACGCTTTTATGTTTGATTTTTCGGAATAGTTGTGTAAGAATGCAACCTGTCACGAGATGAGACGACAAACTGGTGTCTTAATTAAGGAATTAATTACAAATAGCACTCTAATTCATGGAACTTAATGGGAATTTATGAGAAAAAAATGAAAATCGAAGCCGCTGGGCTGCCTAAAGTCAAACTACAAACCTCAGGGTTGCACAGGGCATAAACTCAAAAGGCTAGACATTCGTGGTCGTGGAGAGGTATTCCCGGTCTTCTAAAAAGTTCTGATGAAAAAGTGTCAAATTTTGGATATCATGGGAATATTCCAAACTTCTTTAATTATAGTCTGATTAAAAATTTATGCATCTGACACTTCACAGGCTCACACTATGAAAATTGAAAATCACAAGCCTTGGGAGTGTTGGGACATAGCTGCAAATTCTGGCCTACATCATCTCAAAGAAGTTTGTGATAACGAGCAACAAATAAGTGAGATGGATGTTGTAGAAGATGTGTAGGCTCAACCCACGTTCCATTCGCCACCTTACCGTCTGTCATCCCAGCGTAGAAATAGTAGATTTCATGTTTCGACGAAAAGATATATAGAAACTTATTTGGCAAGATTTTTCTAAAATAATGATTCACTGGTTGCCTTTAGCTTCTTTATCAGGGTAAAACATAATGCCTTTCCCCAATGATCAGCCCCAACGCCACAGGCTATATCTTCAAGGCCTTCTCATAGCTAGCTATCCGTGGCAAGAATGACTTTACCATGAAAATTTACGACTGTTGAGGAATTATGAAATAAGCTAGCACAATGAATCAAGGATCATAAAGAAAGATAACCGAGATCACAATAGAGTGGGAACAGGGGAGCAAGAAGGAATGTTCTCCAATTTCTCAGCAGGTTACTCAGTCAGAGACGATCCAGAACAAACAGCCATGCGCCCATGTCGAATTGGCAGACAGAAAAAGGGAATTAACCAACTAAAAAACCCATAGAAATCAGCAAGAGGCCATCTCAGAGCTACCCAATGGAATGCCAAGCAGAGTATGCACCTCTCCCAGGATTCATGCATCCAGCAAAACAAGAACGACAGTACGACACATCTGTAAGAGTCTGTAATACATAGAAATGTTCGAACCAAAGACCTGAAAGTTGTGCTCAAGCCCACACAAAAGGAAGGAAATTTCGACAGGTCAGACAAGAGTACAAAGATATCAAGCCTTCACAGCTGCAAGTATAGTTGCACTTGGTAATTCGGATGTAACTCTCTTGGTGGTACAACAGCTGCAAGACATTGCATGAGACCTTAGTTTATTCTGCAGAACTAAGCATGTTTGAACAATTGAACTGGTAGAAGGCTAGAAGAATCGCCAAGTCCCTGTTGATGTCTTTAGTGTATAATTTAGGTCACACCTTTTAAACAATATTTTTAAGTTCAGCTACATCACATCCTTTATGTAGATGCCATCAGCATAGTCTAGTAGGCAACTAATACAAGATTAAAACAAGACCCTAAAAAAATTCCCAAAAAATTTCGAAATCTCATAATCATTATACATGGCTAATCAGAAGGTCTGCTACAAGGGTTTCTCGACTAACAAGATTACTGGTATTGGCATTTACAAAGATGATGTCTAGTCTGGCCAAAAAGGCTATTTTACATAAGCACATGAGAATGATCACAAAACACTTAATCCTTGTTTCCCATAATAATCAAAATCCTTTATGAGAATGATCACGAACTGTTTTTATGATGCAAAAGATTACTTGCTCTTAAAAATCACGACTCAAAAGTTATACGAAGAGCACTGCCTGTTTCAAATCTCAACCTATCAATTGTAAGGACGCGTAAGTGCAGCCGAGGGAGTACAACATAAGCATGAAACTTGGTATAAAGAATGGTGTATCATAATGAAAGAAGCAAAAAATCACAACCAAGTGAGGACGAGACTCAGCAGGTCACTCAGAGATGATCCAGTAACAAACAGGCACATAGAATAATTACTTCAAGAAACAAACTATTCAAGAGGAATTTTTTTTAAATATATGGTCAAAATTTTTGCTTTATTACTTTTTTTTTCCTAGGAAAAATGCCATCATACATTTAGGTATCAACAACTTGGAACACAGGCAGATTTTATTTTTCATGCTAGTATAGTATGTACATTCATTCTCACCTGGGTAAAACAAGAAGAACAGAATGTTAGAACAGCGATGTACCTTTTGTTACCTTGCAGTGTCATCTTGACATGGTTTGGGCTAAGCTCTCACTTGTTGGATATCTCGGTTTCATCATACGCTACATGACAGAGGCAGATCTTCCGTAGAGCGTGGAAGGGCGCAGCGACTGCTAGCTTTTTCATAGTATTATAGCTGGGGGGGGGGGGGGGGGGGGGGGGGGGGGGGGGGGGGGGGGGGGG
>JAOWBH010190106.1:755-17368 GCA_028566215.1 Silene coronaria
CAGGCTTTCTTGCAGTGTTTGCGACCAAGACCCCTCCTTTAACAAGCGCCTTCGCTTTAGGAATATCGGTCAGCTCAAGGGTCACTTGGCTCACCAACACAAGCTCTTTATGTGTGACCTTTGTTTGGAAGGCCGCAAGGTGTTTATCTGCGAGCAAAAGCTTTATACCAGGTCACAGCTCAGTCAGCATAAACGCACGGGTGACTCCCTCGTCGATGGAACTGAAACCGAAAGAGGTGGCTTTGCTGGACATCCCATTTGTGAATTCTGCCGTACTTCTTTTTATGGAGAAAACGAACTTTATAATCATATGTCCAGGGAACACTTTACTTGTCATTTTTGTCAAAGGTCTCTTTTCTTTCTCCCTGCTTTCTTATCTTGCTTTTCAACCCCCACAGAGCAACCCTATTTACCTTTTCCCATTTCTCTCCCAGGCAACATCCTGAGCGATACGATTATTTTAAGGATTATGATGATCTCGAGGCAAGGGCTCTTCTCCCATACTAAACTTAAATACCCTTCTACATTCTCAACCCCATGCATTTGTTATAATATTACCCTCTCTCTCTCTCTCTTTTTTGGATACAGAATCATTTTCGTCATGATCACCACCTGTGTGAGGATGAAGAATGCCTTCGCAAAAAGTTCATCGCTTTCCAAACAGCCGAGGATTTAAAGGTCTGACTATTTCTATTCTATACATTAGGTATGAGGGAGAATTTGGGCAGGCCAATGTTGTTAATTCTGTCATTCCAGTTTTCAACTTGAAACCTCACCCCTTGCTACCTTATGCTATGTTTATAGAAAATTAGGGAAGATTAAATGACACTTTTTTCGTGTATTGTTTCCGCATGCTTTGGAATTTTAGATCCCTTGTAATGGATTCCCAAGTACTGTATCTGCTCAATGCTGCACGGTTACCTTTTAATGATTTGGACTGCCTTTTTTTGTATACTTTATGCAGAGACATAATGCTTTGGAACATGGAGGCCGCATGTCTAGGTCGAAACGGAATGCTGTGCTCCAGGTATGCTCGAAGTTACTTGTAGGCTTATCCAGAATCCAATAGTTGTTGGGAATTGGCATTGCCATCGGGTGGGGATTATCAATTGATGTAGCCCTGAAATAAATAAAGAACTGCTTTCCATTTTTAGGGCTGATATGCAAGCATGTAAGAGGTTGATACCCAAGTTAAACGAGGGTACCTTCAAGTCCATGTTATTGCAATTTATGTTCAGTCACTTTCTCCTTGTTCTGCTTACAGATACCAACCAGTTTTAGATACCGAAGCAACAATGAGTCTGGTTATCATCGTGGACGGAGGCGGTCTTTTCGTCGTGAATCTTCACCGGATAGTGAGCAAGAAATGGCTTTCCAGAACATAATTGAGAGTGGTAACGCAAGTGTTGTGTTGCCTGATCCTTCTTCAACCTCAGCTTCCTCCGAGCCAAGCCTTGTGCAATCATTTGAATCATTGGGCACTAGTGAGTCTGAATCTTCATTAAGATACCGTCAGGCTGTATCTCAGATCTCACCCACAGGACCTCTTGTAGAATCTTCCTTTCCTCCACTATCAACTGCACCCAGCAGCAGCCAACAACAATCTCAACCAAAAGCAAAGAACACTATGGCAGCTCGGCTACGGCGTCAAAATAAGGCAACCGTTCTTAATTCTGCGCAGCCTAGAACTGCTTCTTCAAGCCCCTGGCATGCTCCAGTTGTTCCGGCGCCTCGCCCTATGGTCCCAACCCCAGCCTCACGCCCTGCAGTCCCGGCCCCAGCCTCACGCCCTGCGGCCCCGGCCCCAGCCGCACGCCCTGCGGCCCCGGCCCCGGCCCCAGCCCCACGCCCTGCTGCCTCGTTGCTTGCCCCACGCACTGCCACCCCTACCTCAGCAACCCAGTATTCTCAAGAAGCTGCTGCAGCCGGGCCTGCTCCTGCGACTTCAACCCCATGGCCTTCTCTTGTTCCTAATTCTACCGCTGGTTCAACAAAGGCAGCTGCAATTAATGGGTCTGAGTCGTCTAGCTATGCTAGTTCTCTGCGATCAGCTGATGAGCACGGTAGTTCAATGGGCGGTTCATGGACTTCAAGGAATCCAGGGGGTAGTAGTAGATTGAACCACTCTACCTCAGCTCCTAATCTCATGGATAGTAGATCATTTGATTCTGCAACTGATTTTCCGCCTGTCTCAGCCGCACAACATAATAGATTGCATTCTAGTGGAAAAAACAAAACAGAGGATGCTCATACTGCTAATAAGACCGTCGTGGAGAGAATGCGGGCTGCTTTAGAGTACGATGAAGGCAAATATAATGCTTTCAAGGGAATTTCTCAAGAATATCGCCAAGGTTCAGTTGATACATGGGAATATCTGGAGTATGTTAAGCAGTTTGACTTGACACACCTTGTTCCTGACTTGGCTAGATTGTTGCCTGATATTCGGAAACAGAAAGAGCTTCTTGAGGCTTATAATGCTACTGTGCAGAGTAATGGATCACGGGAAACATTTTGGGATGACGGCAATTTTTATATGAAGGGAAGCAGTAGTTCGATAGCCAAAGGGAAGAAGGTGGTGAATTCTCAAGAGTCACTGGCAGAGAGTGTCATTAGCACTGTGAGAAGTTTGCAGTCTCAGTTGAAGCCCTCTGAAGAAGTGGAGGTTTTAGAAAAGGATGGTTACAGGGGAAGTAAAGGGAAGTCAGCTATGGCAGACCAGCAACCTCCTTTGCAATTAGGTGGAAGCAAAAATGGTCAAAGCTCAGTGGAAGGGGGTGGAGCTAAGACACAGAAAAAGAAGACGTCAAAGTTTCACAGACTACGACTGGGAGATAACTCCCCCGCAGCCACTTTAGATGTTAGGAATTCCAATACTGATACCATTTCAGATGAGGCCATGAACCCATCTAAAGGGGCATCTACTCGCAGTGTATGGAGTGCTGGAGGTGGGCAGAGACTGTTCACAAAGTGATGATAGTTTTGCCTATGCCTTTTGAGGCACTATTATTTAGTCTCGATTGATATCAATTTTCATGTCATGGGATGCTTTTTGGATATTGTGCATCATGTTGTGTTTTGGTCACAAGCTTAATTTTGCCTTGTTTTAGATGAGGGCGAGCTCAAGTTTATTACGTAGTATGATGTGATACATGTGTATACATGAGAAAATAATACTTGCTGTAAGACCGTATGATTGTTAACTTTGGATTATGACTGATCGGAATGCTTTGTTATGTTTTTTTACCCCAAAAATTTGAATAGTGTCCTGATCCTGGAATTGCAGGACAATAAGCTGCATATCTCCACATACGTTCAAGAGTGGGAATTAGAATACCAGTTTGTTTTTGCACTGTTTGTCCCGAAGCTCTAGAGCACAAAAAAGTGCTCTTTCTTTACATGGTACCATCCTCATTTTTCAAATTCTACATGGTATACCTGGTTTTTGCAAAACATTAGTGATGCCCTTTTTCATCATTTTTCAAATTATGTATACCTTTTTTTTTTTTTCCCAAACATCAGTTATACACTTATACCTAGAGCTTAATACCTTCGTCCATAACAATAATCATCCAAATCCTTGAAGTCTTCATCAATTCCCACCCATATAGGTGGGGGTTAACTTGTTCTTACATCAGTGAATTGAGCACTAGAATCAGCGCCTCCATGAAATCGAACACTACCTTTTTCATTTCAATTTTTGCAGCTATTCCCAAGGCCTCTACAAAAGACCAAATTGTCCCTTCTCCACAACAAAACTTATATACACCCAGTTACAATTTAAGCACGCAATTTGACCATTACACTCCGTTCTAAATGGTGGAGCTTTTAGGTCTTGGTTAGTCAAAGATTTTGCAAGTTGGAGAGCTTGCTTGGGCTTGATGAAAGACGTTGGTTTGGTCGAGATTGATGGGGGAGTTGGGGCAGATTGCTTGATTGCGGATTCAGTGACAAAGCTTGTTTTGGGGTTGGGCCGGCTATAATGGTGTAGGTTTGACTATGGTGGTTAGTAGGTGGAAGGAGGTAGTTAGGGGTGTCTAATTAGCTATATATGTAGCCTATATATGATGGACTGAGTGTAAAAACAAATGTGAGAGGAAAAGTCTTAATTAGGAGCGACTTAACGAAAATTATGGGCAAGTGAAAGGAAATCTAACAGAAATTACTAATAAGGTACCATTTGGAACAAGTAAGCCTGCTGGAAGTACCAATAATGTTATGAAAAAATGAGGGCTACCAAAAGCTTGAAATGTAAATTTCGAAAAAAAAAACAACAGGAGAAAACACGTTTACAAACTCAAAATGTATTTTGGATATTGAAATGGTTATGCTTGTTGGTGGTTAATGCTAATTTGCTAGCATAAGCTTCAACACAGTCTTATGATTGATTAACAAATTTCGACTTGAATTTGCATCAGCATCGGAAACAGACTTAGCAGACACAGCAAGAATAACAGGAGTTTAATGTCATTAGTTGACAGAGTATGGGAATTTACAACACTAAATTATGGGCAAGAGAAATAGCAAGAGCATGATAAAGGAACTAATTAGTGATTTACATCCTGGAAGCAGCTCCACCAAAGGTCTTTTCAGTGCTATAACAAATATACAGAAATCCATCTTCATCCTTGGATGATTCATACACAGAGTCCATCAAACTAGCTGCACAAACATGAATTAATTGAGAAAGTTGGGTTTATTAATAAATTGGTCATCTAAAATATATATAGTGTGCTTACATGTTTGAGGCAAAGTATCGTTGACAAATATAAAAAGAGCCTTGCCGGGAGCGAGGTGAAGCCTGGTGCTTAATATGTGATTGAATGCCCCAACAGACATGTCTCTAGGAACTAAAAACCTGGATGAATAAAGCGAGTAGACTTAATAATTGATTTGATTGATTCAGGTTGACCCAAGCCAAGATAAAAGAGTAATGATTGATTACTAATGGGTGTGAATTGTAAGCACAAAGGTTGATATGAATCATAATAAGGATACCCACTTTTTCTTCTCAATTGCAGGAAGATCAGATGATGAATATTTTTCAGCGATCACCTGCAGCAGCAGCATATCAATACATCATCATCATTATCATCATCGTCGCAACGCAATTGAATAGTATAAAACACAAGGAATAATCCTATATTCCTATCATTATCATTATCATTATCATCATCATCATTAGTAGAAAAAGAAAAGAGAAAACTGACAGGAAGACGGTCAGGATACTTGGCAAGCATATCAGTAGATTCATGGCACCTTTGATCTGCATATCAGTCGTCAATCATATTAGCAACCACACCAGATAATCAAATTAATTACAATTCTAATTCTAATTACCGAAACTGAATTCGTCCTTGAAACTTTTCATCTTCCCCATCTTTCTCTTTCTCTTCAATACGTCTTTCTCTTTAATACGAAACTTCTAGCTTTTACTTTTTTATTCATGTTTGCTTTCGGGTTTAGGCTCTACCCATCTTTGGCCTTTTCACTTTTCTTTTTTTAATTTTGGACTCAGTCCAAAGATTACTCTTTATTTTATTATTTTTTTGTCCAACTTTAATTTTAAACACACAAAAGCATAAGCCCTTAAATTGGGGTTAGACCTTATTTTAGCTTTACTCTACTCTCAGTTTCAGGCCCTATGAATGCAGCCGTGTGGCTCAAATGTGCACACATCGGAAGGTTTCTAGCTCAATACTTAAAAGAACATCTCTTTACATAGAGAGTATGAAATTCCTTATATTTCCACAAAAATGCGCGGCTTGACTCGTTATGGCAATCAATGATATTAAAAACTTGGGCAACTCAATGAAGACATTTAATATGGTTATACAAAGATATAATCATGATAAATAAAGACTCGTTGAGCTATCCAGCCGAGTACGGGCATTATCAGTTATTTATGACCCCCTTGTACTGTATTGGATATGAGTTTTCAGAAATGGTTGTTAATACTATGTTATCAAGAGGACAAAAGCATGTGCGCCAAGACAATGGCAATCCAAAGGCACTTGAAAACACGTTCCTTAAGTAATAAAGAGCACATGCTATCATTAACCTTGTTCACTCGGCAGTACATGACAAATGCAGTAGGCATGCCCACCCCACATCCACATGGCTTCCTTCTTCCTATAATAAATGCACAAGCTTGTATTGTCCTTCTCCAACATGGCATTCACATTACATACTACATACTGTATACATCAGAATAACAGCCACATCAGTTTATTTGTTATCAAAGTCAAGCATAGCATTCTCGACCTGCTTAGTCAAGTCCCAAGTCATAAATACATCGACTAAGCTTAATATATTCCTTCTCTGTTCGTTTAACTGCGATACACACTTTATACGAGTGTCTCTTCTTACCACCCAATTACATAAAACATTGAATTGCAAATACAGACAGGTATATTATATTATATATATATATATATGTTGGATTATCCACTTTAGCTAGACCCATAATTCAGGGACTCCCAACGGAAGGGCTGGAATAGGCACACAACCGTAGGCATACTCTTGAACAGGAGTGCCACGCACACGCACACTGCAGCTACTGCAACCATCGACAGCATTGCCGGCCTGTATACCATTGATGTACGTGCATTTCCATAATACCCCATCTTCCTATCACATTGTTTGCATGTTGCTACTGATCCTATCTCAAACCTACCGCTCCTTTCTCGCTTCTCCATTTTATCCCCCTGGGGACTCTCTCCTGGGATGTCAATTACCACCTGCCCCGCTCCTGCCCCCGCACTGCGTTTCAATTTCCTCTGGACCAGATGAATGTATGAATAGTGGCCTCGTAAACGCGCATAATCCTCTGGGGTGGCACCTGTGCTATCCCGTGCGTTTTTCCATGCTTCAACCCCAATCTGTTCACACAAGCACAGTCAGAAAATCCAGTCAACGGAATGTAAGATGCAGACAAAGGAAACAGACCATACCTTTCTAGGATCTTCAGTCAAAGCCTCCAAAATTTCCTCAGAGCCATCCCTGCCAGCTGCAACATGTAGTGGTGTCAACCCGCCAGGTCCCTGAGCATCAGGCGTAAACAAATAGTCTCCATCATTGGTTGATCTGAACTCTTCTGCACAAGTTGTAGGCACATATCCAACCAGAAGCTCCACCATAGACCTGCAATTTCTACGTACAGCTCGATGAAGGAGACTCATCTCGGACAATGCAGCATTTAAGGAAGGGTGGTCTCCGAACCCTACACCTCCAGTCATCCAAATGTCTAATAGTTTCTTAACCACCGCACACCAATCATGGTCCATAGAGAAGTCCATCAGCCATCTAAACCTTTTAAAAACAAATGTAGCAGTGTTGGGATCTAGGTGTTCCAATCGAGATTTCAATTGAATTCTATGAAGTAACCATCCCATCTCATTCAAGAAATCCATGGCTTGACGCCTAGCCTCTGAGTTTTCGTTGAATTCATACATATCTTCAGAATTCTCCTTCAATTCAAAAACACTTTCTAGCTTGCGTATATCAGAGCATACATCCTTTTCCGCGACAATGAAAGGGAAGAAACTACTGCTGAGGCCATGATCTTCAACCTGGATAGTTAAAAGTGAGCTCCCATCAGTACGTCAACTTTTCACTAAACTTATATGAGACAGTCGCACCTCCTATATGACTCAATGAATTTGTAAGGAGACATCCTGAACGGAGCAAGGAAATGGAACAGAAAACTTGTCTCAGGCAGTATATGATCAAGGGTCGTCCAAAAAAATATTAAGTTTCTTAATTCCCGACTTGCCTCTTTCTCAATAAGTAGTTCTTTGATTACACACGTTTACACATGACTGATAATTCTAGAGTTTAGGCTTAACCAAAACTTGTTTTTACTGAATGATCTTGAAATGTCTAAAATATTAAAAATTCTGTTAGAGCAAGTGATACCTCCATAAAACCTCTGCCAACAACGTTGGGTATGGGACATGTTAAATTGGCATTCTCAATATCATCTTCATCCTCACAGTCACCATCCTCTCTAAAGTCTTGACTTGGCCCTTGCTCAAGATATTTTCCTTCTAGTGCACAGAGTAATCTGAAAAAAGTCATGGAGCGAAAAGAATGATACCCTTTAGTTCTGTTATATCGTGAAGGTTGCAGGCTATTGCAGCACAAGATGAGCAAAAAGCCCTAAATCTAATGAAGCACAGGCACAACATACCTTGTCCCTGGACGAGAGAGGCTGCAGCCTGTAACGTGAAATTGTGCTTGTTCACCAGCAGATACTGCTAAAGGTACGACACTTAATATCCTAGGGCACTCGCTACTCTCAAGAGATAATGACGTATCCAAGAGGACCTGACCTGGAAAGACACACATTTTAAAAGACATGAGTAGACTTCAACAAACAAACTAGTGATGAGCAGGAAAAGGAGAATAGTTGAAGACAACTAACCATCATGGACGAATGCAATTTGATTTTGCACCCGAACAAATACCCATCCATTAGTCCAAAAGGAGTCATCAGTGTCCAGTAGTCGAGTTAAGCAGGATGAAAGATCCGAGCAAATCTAGATACAGTAGTCAAGGAACTAAGTTACTACACAGTATCCAAACGATAGGAGTAAGTAGATACTATTGACAAAGACGTTATACCTCATCCCACATGGAGTCCGCTAAGCGAAGATAGACAGTCAGAATTATACAGCCAGGCCTGATGTAGCTCTCGACATCAGTAGGAGTATGGGCGAGCCAGTCAAGGATCTGCAGAATTGTAAATTCTATATATCAGTACCTGTGTCAGCGTCTGTAGGTAGACATCAGGCATTGAACTTTAAAACTTATAATCGTTAATACCTGTCCACGAAGCACCATAGGGAACTCACTAGGTTCTTTACCAAATAGTTTGAAAACAATTCGATCAGTACGGCTCTGCAGAGATAACAAGTAGAAAAAAAAGGCTTATCGTTTCACATAAATATGGGACTGGGAATACGGTTAAACGAGAAATGGGAGCTACCTGTGCTTCTCCACTAGAACTAGAAGGTGATTGGCCAGAAGCGGAATCAGAATTCTGAGGTGGACTTGAGTTGTGGGAATGATGTGGTGGCCATGGAGGGTAGCCAGTAGAACCACTAGCATTGTTGTCAGTAACTGGTGATCTCTCTAAATCATCCATACCATCATCGGAATCAACGTAAATGTGATTGAGGTCGAAATTAATCATCTTTTTGTGGGTAGCAGTGGTGTTGGAGTAAGCCGCGGGAGGACTTTGGTTAATAGGGAACAAGGTGGGACTACTTTGAGGGGAGGCAGGCTGCAATTCCAGACCCCTCTTATCAACTCCCTCACTTGGAATGTCTGAATCCAGCAAAACATGAGGAATGGGAATTCCCTTGTGCAGTCCAGAGGGGTTAGCAAGGCTAGTTAGAAGCTGAGCAACTAGATCCGGATGGGTAGGGTGGGCAGACCTGTTATTGGCTGGACAAGAATGAGAGCAAAGGTGTAAATAGCATGTGATATTAAAGGAAGTGTGTTAAGATAAGATAAGAATGAAGACATACAGTGGATGTTGGAGAGTATGTTGAGCAAGCTAATCAAGACAAGGTTGTTGTTGTTAGTGGTGGGGGTTCCAGGAGGAGGAGGAGGAGGAGGAGGCTGTGTTTTTCTGCGGCGCTTATTGTGGCCAGCCAAGCGGCGTCGACAACTTCGCTTGCCCTGGTCAAATTCTTGAAGAAGATGAAACCTGATAATAAAAGGGAAGTAATAAAGTAAGCAGGAAATAAATAAGTGGAAGTGAAAAAAGAAGAGAGAGAGTGAAGTAACCTGCTACACTGCTGGCAAAAACGTTGGAGGAGATTGTTGACAAGAGCATGAGTGGATTTGGAATGGATCTGACAGACCTTGTGACGGCGGTGATAGTCCTTAGCTTTGGAGAGATCAGCGACGCAATTCTGAACCTGACACACTGAAATAAGAGGGGGAGCAGGAGGAGTAAGCTTATTAACAGTAACAGGAGTGGAAGGGGCAAGGTTAAAAGGCAAGGCAGGTTGAGGTTGAGGTTGATCATTATCCAGGTGAATGAGTCTCCTCTTCCTGGCGTCGTCTTCCTGCTGTGATGAGCAGGTGGATGATGATGATGATGAAGCTATAAACAAGTCACCATCCCATCTCCACTCATTTAAATCCCATTCTAACACTCTCTTCCCCGACCCCCTAACTTCCATCTCCATTCTTTTACAAATATTAAACAATCAATCAGCTACTTGCTTAGCTGCAGGATGGTTATCATCTCAGGAGATTCCTCAATTCAATAAAAGGAAGGAGAGAAAGAGAATAATAATAAAAATAAGAGAAGAAAGAGGGAAATAAGGGAAAGGATGGGCAAAGTAGAAGCCAAATGTCCAAAGATTTTGCAGAGAGAGAGTAAAGTATGGAAAGTGAATAGAGAGAGAGAGAGAGAGAGAGGGGTTAGAACTTAGAAGGGTACTCTGCTTTACCAATTGATGATAGAGCTACCTGTCTCCCTGTCTCCCTGTCTCCAGGATTCTTCTCCCTTTTTTTTAACAGCACTCACAAATAACTGCTCTAACTCAACTAACATTCAGATGACGCCGTTTATTACGAGTAGTACCATCCAACGCCCCCCTACTTTTTCACTCTCCCTTTTTTTTACCATTTCTCCCACCCCCGGATACCACTTCGGTACCACCACTCTTTCTAAAACAAAAACACCGTGATCACATCCAGGTCTCCTTCTAATTAATCGTCCTGTAGAGTGGTGGAATTTTCATTTATTTCCTAATTTAGTGGAATTTATTTTGAAAGGAAAAATGTTTAGAATCTCTATTCTCTTAATAGTAAGGGAGATGTTCCCTTTCATCCTCCATTAATTCTCCACTTTTGTCCTTTATTATCTCTCAGACTCTCATGCTCACCCATCTTTCATCGTAATCATGTTCACCCATCTTTTCCCATGTATACCACAACAAAAACAACAATAGATTTATTACGGATCAAATATCACCCACATAGATTACTTTAATGAAATTGATTACTTTAATAAGCAAAAATAAATAATAGGGGTTTAGTTTATCAATGAAATTGATTACTTTAATAAGCAAAAATAAATAAAGACAAATCAATTGAATTCAATAAAAAGAAAGCAAGACGAAGCACTAGCTATTTATTTGCCTTGGAGATGGCAGAATGACTGAACGAGTGATAGTAAACGAGTGGGTGAGAATGTTTTTTTTTTTTTCCAAACGAAATGCACTTTGTCAAATTACAATAGAGGGGGAGGGGAGCATTCGAACATGTAATTTTCGATCAATAAAACACAAGTAACTTCTACTAGGGCTGTCTAAAAGTTCGGGCCAATCCGGTTTGACCCGCCTCACGGGTCACAATTGACCTGGCCCGACCTGCCCTCAACACGGCCCCGGCCCGCCCTTGATTCGGCCGACCTGCACGGTTGAACAACCCTAACTTCTACGATTCAGTCAGTCAACTAACGTATAGTGACTTTTTTTAACGGAAATAACTCAAATAAGTACTTTGGTACAAACTACCTTAAATGCTAGGTGTCTTTTTAACAAAAAAAAATCCTTATATTATTCATAAATGTATGAAGTTAAGTATTTTTTTTATATATGACGTTTAAATCATGTTATTTGTAAATATCGTAGGTAAGAAATGAAAGGAAAAATTAAAAAATAATATATAGGGTTGAGTAATTGAGTTGAGCTCGAACTTAGCTCAAGCTCGCAAGTTTGATAATAAACTCAATTTTGAACTCGAGTTCTAATTTTGTTTATTGAGCATAAGCCGAGCTGAGTCAACCTGTGCTCGACTTGACTCGTTTATTAGCGCTAATATCATCTACAATACTTGACTCAATTATTTTAAAAAACAAATAAACAAATTGTAAGGAAAAAGTGTAAAAATTTGAAGAAAAACTAGGACAAGTAGGTCTTCGGGTCAAATTTCAGCCACGTGGATATATAGGATAAACTTTGTTACGTATTTCAATGGGTAGATTTAAGCGGTTAACCCGTCAGTATCCGTTTAAAACAAAAACGAGTGATAAAAGAAGAGAATAGTGGGCCGTAGGGCAGGGGTAGTGACAAGTGAAGGTGAGTGGAAGAGAGTAGAGCGGGAAGTCGTAATGTCGTATTGACCACGATTGAAGGTCTAATAAGTCAAGTAAATAAACTGTAAAAAGGGAAAGGAAGAGAAGATTTTATTTATTTAATTAATTAATTGAGAGAAAAGTAGGAGGAAGAGTTGCAAATCCAGTGAGTGCATAGTTTAGGAAACGGTAGTAGGGATTACAGTTTTATATTACAGGAGAATAAATGGGAGGCGACGAAGGAGGAGGAGGCGGGGCGGAGGAGAAGGCGGAGTTGGAGTACAGAAGGGCGAAGACGTCGGTTTGGTGGGACATCGAAAACTGCCAAGTTCCAAAGGGCAGCGATCCACACAAAATTGCTCAGAACATAACGGCAGCCCTATCCAAGTTGGATTACGGTGGATCCGTATCCATATCCGCATACGGCGACACCAATCGCATCCCTTCTTCTATTCAGCAGGCTCTCTCCTCCACCGGCATCTCTCTCAACCACGTCCCTGCCGGTATGCTACTTCCAACTTGTTTTATTAATTTTCATTATTTTCCCCTTTGCTATTCATTTCATCAATCAAATAATTAATAATAAGACTAGTAGACTATGATTTTGCTGATGCACTTTATGATGATGATGATTATTATTATTAGGTGTTAAGGATGCTAGTGATAAGAAGATTCTAGTGGATATGCTCTTCTGGGCTGTTGATAACCCTGCCCCTGCCAATTATCTCTTAATCTCTGGTGACCGCGATTTTTCCAACGCCCTTCATCAACTCCGCATGCGCAGATATAATATACTTCTTGCCCAACCTGTCAAAGCCTCTCATGCTCTTGTTTCTGCTGCCAAGAGTGTCTGGCTCTGGACTTCCCTTGTTGCTTCCGGTCCTCCCCTCTCTCGTAATGATTCTCCACTCCGCAACACTAAGAATTCTATTTCCGCTGATACCAATGGTAATTCTATTTACCCCTCCTCCCACCCTCCTTCTCCTCTAATTACTGCCTCTAACCCTAAACTTACCTCCCCTGCCAGACCTTCCTCTGCCCCAGGGGATGTCAAGTCTAAACCTGTATATGTCCCCAAGACCTCTATTCCCCCAACTATTCTAAAGTCTCTTAGTTTGCCTTCTGCACTTCCCCAAACCCACCCCCCTCAACCAACCAAACCTGTTAGAAGACCCCCTCATCAATTCTGTGGTCCTAACCACCCTCTTCCCTCTACAGGTTGGTCTGCTTCCGGTGGCTTCCCAGGCAATCTCGACTCCTCTGCCAGGATTAATTCTGACTTTGCAGCCAATCAGCAGAATTCCTATCCTCTTATGCCTAGGCCCAGCAATTCCCCTGCTCTTTCTGATACAGCCACCGGCAACGTGTTTCCTCCGGTTCCACATAACCATTCTTTCCGTCCTGCGCAGCCTAGACCTCAAGCCCCTTCTGCTCCCTCAGCTCCCATTTTTAATAGTGCTCCTGATATTGGTAGACTAAGTATATCTGAACGCCCGGGTTATGCCCAAAATACCGCCAATATTCCACAACACGCTGGAAGAGATATTAAGCTTAATCCTTCCAAATATTCAAGCTCTACAAACCGAAACTTACCCCAAAAAGGGACCAACATCAACCATATGAACTACTCGCAACGCAATACTTTGAACAGGCAAGCATCTGCTCCTGCTCGTAGCTCACAATCCGTACCTGCGCCCTCTGCTGCTTCTACGTCACTCCCACGTGCGCAGCAAGGGGCTAGTACCATTTCACCTCCTTCCGAACATGAGCAGGGCCTCGCAGGTCTTGTCTTGCTTGCCTTGGACAGCCTCAGAAATGACCTGATTACTCCAACTGAGGCAAACATAGTTGATTGTATAAGATTTGGTGATTCTAGGCATCGGAATACTGACGTCAAGAAGGCTTTGGAATGCGCAATTAACCAAAACATGGTAGAAATACAAACTATGGGTCAAGTTCAGCTTTATCTTCTCAAGAATCAGCCGCGGGTGTGGTCTTGTGTGAATCCTATGGGTGGCAATCCTAATGAGTTCACCAAGGCAACGTGGGATAAGGTTCAGGAGTTCCTTGTTTCTTCGAATGGAAGATCTGCTATAACTGCGTCTGTATGCAGGTGAGAAACAAAGTTCCTAGTCATTTCACCTATTACATTTGTTTTGTGGAAGATCATTGCTTCCTGCCTTCCACTGATAATTCTTATTCTTATTCACAGCTATGAAGCTGCATTAATCTTGAAAAGTTCGTGCTTGCAAGGCTTTGCACTAGGCCAAGTTATCCGTATATTGAATATGTCAATTACTTGCAAACGATGGATAAAACATCGTCAATCAGGATGGCAGCCAGTCATAGTCACATTAAAGCAGGGTGATACTGGTAAGGCTGATTCCCAATAAGGTATCAGCCAAGGTGATAGAAGATAATTTAAATGGTATGCTTATCCTATCACCTATATTTTTCTGGTTTTATTCATTAGTTAATTACAGAAAACGTCGCTATAGTGGTACTTCGTAGATTTGTTGCAATATAGTCACTGCAGCTCTAAGGAACATGTGATGGGGATTGTTAGCAAGGACGGTGATGACTATGGTTTTATATTTGGAGGCATTCATCTTCTCTGGAAAAAGGGAAGGTTACTAGATATTCTCCGAAAGAAACTGAAATTAGTCTTTGAAGAAAATTAAAATTCAGTCTGCTATAGATAATATCTCTGGGTTATAGGTCTCTAGGAAAAACTAGAGACTAAAAGAGTTATGAAACTTGTCGAACTTGTTATGGGCTTCAATATGAATTATCGAACTGTTCTTATTAATATCGGGAAGCTTAGCGTTGCTTGATACGGGCAAGGATATATAGGATAGTATGAAGAACATACTATGTTTCTTGTTGGCTTTGGATACGACAGCTGGGAGGGTTACAAAATTACTAGTCTGGTTGCTTCTTTTTCTGGTAATCGTTTATCAACAATGAAGGTCGTCAGTTGTCGCTGTAACTGACAGTCTGCAACTACTGTTAATGAAGACTAAAAGAGAGAAAATAGTAGTTAAAAATATCTTGAAGAACAAAACTTCAACTTACTGGATTCCATGACGATGGATGGATGAGAAGAACTATGCTGGAACAGTGTGCTTTTTTGCTTGTTACCATTTTGTGACCTTGTGTTGCGACTTGCGAGTGGGAGGCACAAAGCAGAGCTTACTTTTGAGCAAAATGTTTTTATGGAAACTTTGGGAGACACTTTATTTAAGCGCTATGCTGGATGGAATATTGTAGTTATGAAGATGGGAACTCTTACTGTTTTGAATCTTGTCAGGTGTAAATTTTTAATTAGTGTTATGAACTTATTCCCTAGCTTGTCATTTGCTTTCTTAGTTGGTCTTTGCATTACTGTCTGATTGTATCTCTGAAAGCATTTCAAATTAAGCAAGTCATTTCCGGAGACTTTCTAAGTCTGGTACTTACCTTGCTTTTCTGCTTTGAATGTTTGACAAATTCTGACGATTTCTGGCTATATGGCTGCTACTGGTCTGACAGGCCGTAGTTTTGAAAAGGGCATAGTGCACCAAGGCAACAATGCCATAGTAGTGCCTCCTGGTTGTGCCTTGCCAAAAAGATGCATCCAAAGCGCGTCAATACATTTTCACCAGTGACTCCTTGAACCTTGCTCTTAAAAGTTGTTGAAGCATACCTTTCAAAACTGATTTAGATTTAGGAGCCAATAATACTTTGCAAGGACTATGCACTTGGCTTAGAAAACAAAGTGATGACCTAAATCTGGCTGAAGAAGATTAAAATCTTAGGTTAATTTTTGAGCGAATCTCTGCAGCATGTATAGTAAAAGCCAATTAACAGTTTAGAGATGTGATCAAGAGGCCAGGTGTGGAGTGAAATACTGAGAACCACCACCAGGCAGCCGAATGCTAATCCTGGGATCAAACAGAAAGGTACCAAATTTCAAAGATTGTGGTTTCTGGATATTACGTATATCTCTAGTTCAGGTGGATCTGCACTTAACATTGTGCAATACCCTTCATGTTTGGCTGAATGTAAATCTCGTCAACAAGGAAGATACTCAATACAGATCATAAGAACAAAAAAAAGAACAAAGAGAAATAAAATCTGCTTCTCTCGGCAGCAGGTGACGTAAGCCTGACGACATAAATACGGTTTCACGTTATGTTTCTACTCATGCACATACTGAATAAAGTATACAAGCGACAGCGGGGACTATCCCTTATGTGCATCAATGCAACTCAGATACAAAGTTGTGCGCCTAATAGAAGTATGGAACTTGTCTATCATCAAGGCGATCCTCAGTAGGCAACGCCATCCATGACACCTTAACTATGCATGTACTGATCAGGGAAGGAAGGGATTATGTGAGGGATTCGATTCTTGTTCCTTTCTGTAAGCCCTGAGAAGCAGAACCAAAAAGATAACGAATTGTGAGACAAATCCCAGAATTTGAAAGTAGTGTAATAAAGAGATTAGCACCTGGCAAGACTCAAACCACCAAGTC
>JAOWBH010190214.1:0-28135 GCA_028566215.1 Silene coronaria
ATTTGATAATTACAAATGAAATTATGACACACAATTGAAAATATTAAATATGACTCTAATTATAAAACTATTACCACAATTAACACATTTTGATACAAAATTTTAAATAACAATTCCGTGCAATCTGCACGGATTTAAAACTAGTTTTTTTTTTTTATAATAATCATGAATTATTATATTGTCGAAATAATTGTAATTGATCAGTTTGAAAACGGTCACATTCGTATTGGTTAAGTAAAACTCAAGATATGGTAATTTTTTTTTGTGGGTACTAAAGATATGGTAAGTTTTAAAAGTAGGAAATTAAATAAAAGTAAATTAGGTGATTTTAGCCGTGATATTATACACTAAAACTTAAGAAGAGACGGTTTCTCACTAAATTTATTGAGAGACCAATATTTCGTATCTACTTATTTGTTTTTCGTGACCCTATTATTGTAGATCGTACCATAGTGATTTCGTACCTATTTACACAATAGATATACTCATTATATTTTTAATCATTATTCGTAACTATTTTATTAGATTTAGTACCATTTTTTTCTTAAAATTGTACAATAGTTTATCAATAAACTTATTGAGAAGCCGTCTCTCAGGATACCTACTCGATATTATAAGCCCCCTTACGGCCTTACCATTGTATTCCTCAGTTTTTATTACAGTTTCTTTCTCTAAAACCTTTCCTTCAAGCACACGCAAACTAAAAACCCTAGTTCTAAAATTCAATTCCTAATTCAATTAGTCTTGCTTGTGACGGGTCGAATCTTGTGACGGGTAGTTTGTGAGAGGAAATGGGTAGAGGAGACAAAGGAGGGACTCCCCATGTGCTTCTCCACTCACCCTAAATGGGTTTTTTGTGAGGGGAAACGGTATCCGTCTCTTACAAGAGACGGATACCTCCCGTCACAAGTAAGAATTTGTGCCAAAAAAATTATACTGGGGAAAGTGATTTCTTTTCTGGTCTTTACAGTACAGAGCATATATTCTAAAGAAGTGGTGAAGATGGAAACAAGAATAATTTTATTAGTGGTGTTAGTAGACGTTTCATTTTGGAGGACTTATTCCCAGGATAAGATACTCCTTCCAATAGGATCATGTCAATATGTAGGTAGGCGTAGACCTGTCAAATGGGTCCGTTGGTTCGGGTTTGAGTCCGGCTAATTATTAGGGCCGGGTTGGTTTGGAGATGTCACATTTTCGGGTTAGTTTGGGTCCGGTCAAGTCAGGTCACGTCATTTGGGATTTCGAGTCTCTTTCAGTTACGTGAATTGGGTTATTTTCGAGTAGGTCAAATCTTGACCCGAGCCGAAACCCGACCTACCCCGTTTTCAAGACCCGAAAATTCCGACACGGCAACCCGTTTGACCCAAACCCGAAATGACTCGTTATCTGGCCAATTAGTTGTTTTTCGTTCTTATCTAGTCAATTGTATTTCATTCTTGTTGTTGTTAAGCCTTTAAAATTGCCAAGAAGTACTTGAACATTGAGTTATTTAACTTCACATTGCTCCAAACTCTTGCATTATGATTCTATATTTTTCAATATAACAAATTGCCGGTAAAAAATGATTAAATATAATTATACGGAAAATATTAAGTATATTGAAAATTGGCATCTTAATAATAAGTGACAACTTAATAAGTTTAATGGATAGTAAATCATAATTAAATTAAACCGAACCAAACCAAACCAAACCGACTAATATTATTTTCTTAGGCAACTTAATAATACAATGGTTATTTTAGTAATTGGAATGACCATATGGTTAGTTTGGACAATACTTTGATGAAACGGCTATTTTGGCGAATACTTTGATAGAAATGGCTATTTTGGCGAATACTTTGATAGAAATAGCTAGTTTGGACCATATGGTTAGTTTGAACATACCCTATAATAAAGACGATTGGCTTTATCTAATACAATTAATTAGAGAAGAAGATTAGCCCAACAAAGATGATGAGTTTGATAACTTAACTCTTCTAGACAATGGACATTGAATGTGATCATCAATTCTCTAACTTTTCAAGTACTCCTAATAATATCATTTCATTGATAAGCATCTTATAAATACTAATCATAATAAAATACTAACAAAATTAAATTAAAGAGATAGAGGCAACTATTTTCATAAGAAATATTTTTTAAGACTTTTATGTAAGGTTGTCTTTCACATAAAATTTGTAAAATAAGTATTGCCGGTTATTGTTTTTTATAATGAGTTATGGAGTATTATTTGTATTTTTTGTGGATTTGTTTTACATAATTGCATAGGGGGCATATATGAAAATAACCAGAAATTTTTACCCTTCGTTGAATGAAGGTATGATCCCTTCCTTATTATTTTCGTTTACGAAGTATTTAATAATATTATATTTCAATTCATTATTAGTTTTTAATTTAATTTTAAATCTTTATTTCAATTCCTTATTCTAATATAAATGGTGATGAGTATTGACAACCTCAATGATATTTTTAATTTTGAATTAACCTTATAATTATTGCAGTAGGAGGGCAAGAGTTTGAAGGTTTATTATATACTCCTTATATGTGACCTTGTAAGTTACCCTTTAATCTTTATCTATGTTGGTTTTGTTGTGTATATTATTTAGTGATTATTAGTCATTAATCAAATGCTTTTTTTAATTGAACTTCCTATATGTATCTTTTAAAACAACTAGACATATAATAAACTGAATATTTTATCTGTACTTTGTTGACATATTTATTTACTTTGTTATGACATTCATGTGGTACAAGAGAAGACATAAGTAGCTTCTTCGACGAGGGGCAAAATCGGAAGGTGGTTGGGTTCCGAACAAGATGTCCAAATACGTACAAAGCAAGTTTGAACAAAAAATTGGAATGTGGGAGTTTTTGGAATATAATAGTTTAAAATGAACCACAAAGTGATCTTGCCGATGTTTTCTTACAATCGTTTTTGGTTCAAATGAGCACGCTATGTTACGGGTGAGAATTATGAAAGTTGTAGTGTTCGTAGTATCTGATTAATAAACTGGTGGTCTGGTGGAGTAGTTTTGTTGTTATACAATTATTTAATTTTATATATTATTTGCTATAAAAAAATCACTGATATTTCTTTCAATGACGACTTTAAAAAAAATAAAACACTGATATTTCTTTTAGTAATGACTTGATAAAACATTCTCTTATATTTTTATAAAAAGTTTCACCGTTAGAGTTTACAGAGTGGTAAAACAAAAATAAAACCCGTGAATTTACGGGTCACAAAACTAGTGAAGTATTTATTTGTATCAAATGTTTATTTTGTGCCATATAGTAATTACCTTACTAAATATTGCAACTCGACAAAAAAATTCTGCAAAAATAAATAGAGTATAATCTTGTTGTATTGTTCTCAATGTCAATTACTTTCTCACAGATGAATGTTAGTCGGTGTGAATAAGGCCCTATTGTTTTGGTTTATAAGTTCAGTTCCTATAAGTTCAGTTTAGATCAGTTCAGATTCTATAAGTTCAGTCCAGTTCTTATAAGTTCAGTTTAGTTCAGATCCTATAAGTTCATAAAAGTTCAGATCCTATAAGTTTAGTTCAGGTCCAATTAATTTTTGAAAATTCATACAAAAATATTTGACATTAATTATTCGATACATATATTATTATTTTTTTAAAAAAATAATCACTCGATCGTTTCATTAATAATTTCACTGTCACAGTTTACAACCCTCATTAATAATTTATTTTTATAGATGGTTAGAAAAAACATGAAATATGTGTTTATTTTTTATTTTAATGTAATCGTACTAATATGTATGAAAAAAAAATCAATGTATATAAAGGATTTTTTAGCTGAGGTTTCTCCTTTTTTAGTCGGGATAAGGACCTTGACTTGAGTAAGCTCAACATAAGGCAGTGTAGCATCCCCAATTATCCGGCTATGATAATTGAAGGTGTCACCATCTCGGTTACCCGAGATAGTGTTTCAAAATTACAATTTAAAGAACATTTTATAAATAAATATAAGTTTAGTTATTACAAACGAAATGATTAATAAATACAACTCAACTAGACTACGACCACTATCTCATGTCTACAAACTAGACTCTAACTCCGTAGCGTGGCCCACGAATCCCGAACACGTCATAAGCAACCTGTAATCAAACTGCTCCCCCATATGATAGGAAATATCATATGGATCAACACAGGCCACCCCGGAAAATAGGTGACAATTTACACACACTACAAACGTCAATTTTAATAATACAATTAAACGTGATAAACGATAAGCATGATTATGATATGCAATGTGATTAGGATATGTACTATGAATGCAACACAATGTTCATACCCGAATCTCCAACACCTCCAACACCGGTGCCAGGGACATGCCCACGGCACCCACAACCGGGTGACGGCATCGCAGCACCGCTCACCCCCACTACCCGGACCGCTGTCCGAAACAAGTATCGGGACGCACCCAAGTACTGGCTCTAAGCGCTAACCAGACCTCTGTCCGACGTTGCGACGCATCGCAAGTCTCTCTGTACTCAAGCCATTAATGTGCACATCCCTATTGGGGTTGGAAGCCCTAATAGGCGACCTAAGTGTAAGACGGTCTCCCAACCGTCATACGTCTCTTCAACTACCATAACACAACCACTATGCCTCCTCCAACATCCACAATCACAAATACAATACATTATGCAATACATCATACCAACATATAAACCGTCTCATATTCCATGAATCTCATGTTATCACGCAATTCTTCACAATATGATGTCATACATCAAATACCCAACATTGTATCATGAATCGATTATGCCAACAACATGAAATCAAGTACCTAATCCCATAATCATGTTATAATCCCAATTAACCCTCTTTAATGACATTATTATTACTAAACATGTTATAATTCAACTATGCTAATCATGAGACTAATTGTAACACCCTCAATATAATCGAAGGTGTCACCATCTCGGTTGGCCGAGGTAGTGTTTTAAAACTTCAACTTAAAGAAAATTTTATAAATAATACAAGTTAGTGATTACAAACGACATGAATAAATATAAAATAAAACTTGTCTAACTACAACCTCTATCTCATGTCAATGTACTCGGCTCCGTAGTGCGGCCCAAATCTCAATCGCGTCGTAAATAACCTGTAAAATAATCTGCTTTCCATATGATCAGAAATATCATATGGATCAACGCAGGCCACCCCGAAAATAGGTGACACACAAGCGTCAGTTTTACTAACACAAATAAACGTGACAGGCGATAAGCATGATTAAGATATATATGCAACATGGTTATGATATAGAACTATGCATGCATCACAATGATCATACCTGAGTCCCCAGCATCTCCAATACCGATGTCAAGGACACACCCACGACACCCACAACCCAATGACGGAACCGCAGCACCGCTCACCCCCACTACGCAGACCGCAGTCCGAAACAAGTACCGGGACTCACCCAAGTACTGGGCCCGGGCCCTAACCGGATCCTTGCCCAACGTTACGCGCACCGTAAGCCTCTCCGTACTGAAACCATTAATGTGCACATCCCTATTGAGGTGGGAAGCCCCAATAGGTGATCTAAGCGTAAGACGGTCTCCGTACTCAAGCCATTAATGTGCAAATCCCTATTGAGTGGATTAAGAGGATAGAATTCATATTTCCTCCTTTAATTAGTCCCTTTCAAAGGGCTCCACAACATAATTCAACACCTAAACCAGTCCAGAAACCACTCGGTCAAATGACCGAGTCACTCGGCCGAGTACCCCTCACACTCGGTCGAGTGACCCATTTCACTCGGCCGAGTGGAAAACCACCAGGACCATGCCACCAAGTGGCACTCGGTCACCCCACTCGGTCGAATGTCAGGGCTACTCGCTCAAGTACAGACTTTAGTAAATCCGATGTGCTACAGCATCGCTCTCTACCACAATTCTTTCAGTAGTATTTCATTTCAGGTAGCAAATAAGCTACTTGTCAAACACTTGCAAAAAAAAAATCAGGTAGCTAAATTTTTGGTAGAATAAGCTATCTGAAGTGCAGTGACAAACAGAGCCCTAATATTGCCTTAAAAATACAGATTACGTATTATTGTATACTCTCTATGTTATTTAAATGCATTTGACAAAATTGTAAGTTTTTTTTGTAAAATTTTAAAAAGACATACTTAATTCACCGCCTAACCTCTTACTCTTGAGTACTTAAGCTTGAAAAGCCATGCTAAAATGACTTATAATTTCCCACTAGTGTGATAGCCATTGTTAACAGATTCCCGATTCAAATCTAACGACACTTCTATGAATGTAAGCCACGAGAAATAATCATGGTCGATTGTGACTATACCTTAAGTAAAATATTGAATTTGTAGGATCTTATGATCGAATTTATTTAGAAAAATTCTATTCTTAAACCATAATGCGAGTCTGTGACCCAAAGTTACCGTTCTATAATTCTAATCTATTTTATGCCCTTTTTTTTTATGTAATTTTCTATATAATTTAGGTATAGGTTTATAGAAAATGAGACAATTTTCTTTATTAATCGCTTTTACAAATATGATTGTAAATTGGCAATTTGGTACCAATTTGGAAGGTTCTTTTCCTTTAGTTTTTTCTATTGAAAAAATGACTTGAGGTCCATTATGTCCATGTCGACATTGAAGTCGACATTGAAGGCAGCAACTATTTACAAGTTTGCTATGTCCTACCGGCGGCTTTCTAAACCAACCTTGTACTTTGCCTTTTTATATTGGACCCTAAATATCACAGTTTTTTTTTTTTTTTTTTAAAAGAATAAACGAAAAGGCGAGTGTGAGATAAAATCATAGATTGCAGTTTTCTCATCCATATTTTCACGTAAAAAATACACTAGATTTTATCAACAACATATTCATCTCCTTATTACAGACTGACAGTACTCCGTATGAGTATCATGTGGTTTTCCTTCGTCGGTGGGTATAATTCTCATAATGTAAATAACACGCAACAACTTTGATTTTTCTTACGGAGTACTGTATTTGTTAAGACGTGAGTACTATTAAACTCCAAAGAAGAGTAATAACTTAATTTATGTTCAAAATCTTCCATTCAATGAACTTTTATAAATTATGATGAATACAATAATTCGATTTCACACAAAATCCGTTTTGAATTTTAACATAAAACCAAAAAAAAAAAAAAAAACAGAGGAAAAAAAATGCAAGAATTGAATTACAATGACTAATGGACAACTACATGCCGACAAAGAGGGCAAGAATGACTAGAAGAACAAAGCCAAGTAAGTATACAATCAGGATGGTACACGTGTCCACATTGTAGCTGCTTTCCACCACTTTGATGATCATGATCATGACCATGTTGAGTGTACGTAAAACCTTCCATGCACACGCAACATACCGAATCACAAGTTACACTTACTATTGGTAGCTCATCAAACACAACTTTATAAGACGGTGGCCGCGGCGGTAATGTCGATGGCGGTCGTGGTGACGGTGGTGTTTTGATGGTGGTAAGGGAGGTTGTGAGTGCTTCATCAAGATCAAATAAGGAATTTACGAAGGTGTTTGAGATAGACATGGTATAAAAAGAGAGGGAGAAATAATTAAGTTGGTTTTTTTTTGTTTCTAGAAATTGTGTGTAATGTGATGGCTAGTAGGATTGATGCTCGTTAAATAGAGAAATGTGATGGGTTACCAAACCACCTAGATTAGGGTATATAAGACAAAGTATATTGCCAAACTAATAAATAGCTAGATTAACAACGACATTCACCTAATTGAAAAGCTCTATGGAACATTCTCACGAGCTTACTTGTCCAAGCGGTTAATTTAATACTCAAAACGAGGGTTATTGTAGTCTTGTAGAAATTAAATCACCATGTTCAAACTTTCAAAATCTTATCTCGGTATCTCGTATTGAATTGACTTTGTGCCTAATTTGACGAAAAAAGAGTACTTTGATATAAGCAAAAATCAATGGAGATGCACTTTATATTAACACAGTTCTTGCTTATTAAGACAAAGATATCCGTTTTATAATTAAATTGGGTAATGTATTACCCACTTGCAAAGTTTGATGAGAGTAGGAGAATATGAATGATTTTTATTGATCAAAAGTTGATTTTACATAAACCCTTCTAATATTTAATACGTAATAATCCCATTAAAGTTGCATAGATGAAAACAAAAGAATAATAAAATTTAACATGTTTTAGTACTATAAAACGAATATCTCTATCTTAAGAGAGACTAACTGACTGTATACCGTAATAGAGAGGAGTATTAGCTTACTCTTCGGCTAATTCTTACAATCGTAGACGATCCTTAACACTAAAGTTTGTATTATGTACTAATGTTGTGGCAAATTCGACCAAATTGTGCGAGAATTTTATTGAGACAAATAAATAAATTTTATTGCTTTTATGTTCCAATACAAATGAATTTTAGTGCAGTAGCCCAACTACCCACGGTCCTGTTGTAACCAGTTAAGCAAGTATTTTCCTTTTTGCACAAACTACAAACGAACAAGGACATCGTAGCTGATATCATACTAATATAAATTTGGTGCCTGGATTATGATACTTGACCAATTATTCTTAATAACGAAAATTATCTAAGTTTATTAGTGGTTTAAAAAATGTTGTAAACACGATCACAACGATGATTATTTTTTTTTTTTTTTTTATACTATCCCGATCTTGTTCCACATACATCTGGTGGAAAAGGAACCATGTTATTCAAAATGCTGGTTGTAAAAAACGAAAGTCGATATGCTCTGTTTGGTAAAACTAGTTGAAAAGGTAGCTGAAAAGTGAAAAGCTAACTGAAACCTGAAAAGGTAACTGATAAGGTAGCTAGATTAACAACGACATGCATTCACCTAATTGAAAAGCTCTTAGGAACATTCTCACGAGCTTACTTAGCTTGTCCAAGAGCGCACGGTTAATTTAATATTCACTCCGTCCCAGTTATTTATTTACCTTTAATTTAAGCATAATTAATAAGAAGACGAAAAGAGACCACTTGTAGTTAGTGTTATTGAATGACAATTAGATCATAATGAGTATGGTTGTATGCCTAATCATATCTTATATGGAAAATACTCGTAATATATAGAAAGGTAAACAAATAAATGAGATACCATAATATGGAAAAATAAACAAATGACTCGATAGAGGGAGTACTTAAAACGAGGGGTATTGGAATCTCGTAGATATCGGTTTAGGTCGCATGTTCAAATTGTTAAAATGCCATCTCGACACCTTGTATTGAATTTACTTTGTGCCTAATTTGATGGAAAAAAAGAGTACTTTGATATAAGCAAATCAATTGAGATTGAGATGAACTTTATATCACAAGTTCTTGTTTAAAATGAAAATATTCGTTTTATAGTTAAAATAGGTTATGTACTTATGTATTACCCACTTATATAGATAAATTCAAAAAAAGATTTTCTAAAGAACAATAAAACTTAACCTATTTTAACTATAAAATAAATATCTCTGTTTTAAGAGAGACTAAGACTGCATACAATAATAGAAAGGGGTATTAGCTTACTTTTTCGCTAATTCTTACAATCGTAGATCCTTAACACTAAAGTTTGTGTGATGTACGGAGTACTAATGTCGGCATGGATTTAATTAAATCGACGAATTCTTGCTTTAGACGGGCTGAAATATGAATTTGCGCCATATTATACTATCTTACATTTTGTAGTTAGTAGAAATTTTCTTCTACAATAATAAAACTCTTAAATGCGCTCTCCATCTAAAATATTGGACCCACTTTTTTTATATTTACTTTAAAAAAAATTGTTAAATAAATTCTTTCACTCACATGTGAAATGGAGAGCTAGCTCTCTTTTGCTCTCCCCCAAGAGCACCAAGAGAGCTACTCTCCAATTTTTTGCATGGAGAGCACCCCCTCTCTCTTTGGAGAGCTCCCATTGTATGAGAAAAACATGTATTTTGTGCTCTCCAATTGTGGGGACCAATTGAAGAGCACATTGGAGAGCTTCTAGTAAACATGCTCTAAGTGGTGTGCCTCAGTAGACACTTCCACGTAAAGTGGGGTAACCTCATTTCGGTAAATAAGCTTTTACCTAACTCCACTTTCTTTAAAAAAAAAAAATCATTTTTTATCCATATATTTTTTTTTCAAATCCTCACTCTAAGACTATAGTGTATGTGTCTTGTCAGAGATTATTATTATGCTTTTCTATTTATGCCAGCCATCGTAAATTGTAATAGATTCACAAGTAAACATCAAAAAAATTGAGATTATGAGAGAAAATTACAGTGGACTTAGATGGACTATATAATATACTTATAAGCCAAATCTAGCATATCACATATGCACTATAAAGTTCACAGCCACTAAGCCAAATAGGTTCTTACTTCATGCATCAATTATAAGCACTCTAAAATTATGCTCAAATTTTATAGGTCTTGGCCTTGATCTTTTAAAACTCCTGTCCACGAGAGCCGTAGGTAAGTGTTCCTTGATTCTCTTTTAGTCCTTCTGGCTTAGAACAAGCTTAACAACTGGTAAACGACAATGTTTAGATCCGTAAGAATAGTTGGTGCTTTCAGGGATGCATTTACTTGTGGCATGTTAGCACATGATTCACCAAAATATTTAGCCCTCTCAACTACATGACTTATATAAATGCCCAGCAATTACCTACTGCTTCAATGACCCAGTGAACGCACTTAAATGGCTTGCTTAATAAACCCCTACACAATTCCATTTCCAATTGAGCCAAAGATCTTACATTCACTGTCCCCGCCTTCTACTTTAGTGTACAGTAAGGGCATGTTAGTCAAGGTTCTGCCAAAAAAAGTCAGTGATTTGATTATTTGATTGCTAGGGGTCTCCGTTGAGGCACTGGTGTATTGGTTTACAAGATTAACCTATAAATTTTTCACTGCACCTACCACAAGACATGTATATAAACATTCAAGGATTTCGCCATTGCAAACTCTAATCAATGAGCCAACCAGTTACCAGTTTCTTGAGCTATTCATCAGAATCCCTTTATAATCGCCTACTTAAATGACAAGCCTACACAATTTAGTCTACCTAAGGATTAGAATGAAGATCTTTGAGTAAAAATATAGTTTTGATCTTCCTACAACTAGACAGCTGAAACAAGCAAGTACAATTTCAGGATTTAATCTATTTCTCCTCAAAGCACAAGCTTTCCTAAATGACAAAAGGGATTCAGAGTGCTACTTAAGCAACATTATGTCACAAACACAGGTGAGACAAAGTGCTAATAAGCTATATAATAAACACCTGAGATGGAAGATCTGGAAGAATTTGTCCGACGATGCTGGACCAACGCATAAGAAATACATTCTTCGACCTACAAAGAGCCAAAAATTAGCGTTACAACAGCAATCTGGCTATGGCAAGGGTAAGGGCAATTTGATGTACACAATCATAACCCCAAATTGAAAACAGAGAGAGGCTGTTTCAGATGACATATCATGTAGACTGCGTAAAGAATAATATTGAATGACTGCTACTTGACGAAAGAAGCAGTCCCAAACATAAAACTGAATCAATTTGCTTCATTTAATCATGGCCAAAGACTAGCAAATAATTAGCTCCATCAAATATGGAGAATGGCCAAAAGTTTGAATTGTAAGTAAAAGAAGTGTGATGATAGTTATACACTTACACTAGTAAGAAGAAGACAGATAAAATTAGAAAGGACTTCATGACAGGGGCATAACAGTATAACACAACACGTCTACAAGAAAATCAACAGAAGTAGACATCAAAATATGACGAACCTGTAAGGAAGCAAGCTCCTTCAAGCCCATCTCAACTGAAAGCATACTATCAATATTTGCCTCCCCATTCAAATCATTCAAGTCTTGGAAAAGTCTGCCTTTACTCTCAGGGTCTTCATTGTCTACTAAACAACAAGATTGACAACAACAAAGTAAGAATAAGGCAAATAAATCATGAATGGGTAACTAAAGAAATTTCATAGAATCAGTAGATACAAAAACTACATTGAACCTTGTTTGTCCCAACTTTCCTCCTTAGCCTTTTGCCCGGATGAAATGACAACTTCAAAAGGAAGGGGAGCCAATGAGGACCAATATTCATATTTAGATGTAGCAATGTCTGCACAAATGCCTGCCAAAAAGTACGAAGTAGTGAGATGACAAGACTTCATCCTAACGGCTATATTGATACCAGGGGAGAAAAGATGAGGAAAGATATGTAAAATATCATGAATAGGGACAAAAAAAAAATGTTGTGATGTCACATATCATCAAGATGTATCAGTGAAACACGTCATCCTCTAAAATCCAGAGAAGCATGAAAAGTCACTGAACAGTTTAATTCAAACTAACAGCAATCGAAACGAGAAATCTCTTGAAAATATGTGAGAGAGCAGATACAGAGTAAATGAATACATTACCAAGCTGTGCAGCCAAGCCCCAATAACGTGCAAGCCAGCATCTCTTAAGGACAACTTCCTCCTGTCACGTTGTATCAGCAAAGTTATTTATGAGTGATAAATTACTAAATTCAACATTTATTGTCAAAGCAGACCTTCTCTTTCTGAGTCAAGATCATTCTTCCTGTCATAGAACGGAAACTTTTTACTTCATTTTCAGCCCTCTGCAGCCGTGTTGCAGCTGCTTCAACTTCATGTTTTGCATTCTGTTGCAAGCAAAGTAAAAAAAGATGATATACACATATGATAGCACTAATCAAAGGAGAAGATAATCACATAGTGGCAACTTCAATGTTTTCTAAATACAATGTAGTCACCAGAAAACTGCACCTTGGCTTCAGATTGAAGGTTAGCGATCTCCATATTAACTCCATCTTTTGATTGTTTTTCTTCTCTTAGAGCAACCTGTAATTGTAGAGCTCATCATTTACACATGCACAGGAAAAGAAGCACAAAAATGCAAAAAAAAAAAATGGTCTATCCCACCACCCTTATCCAAAATTAGGATCAACCCACTAGATACTTTGAGTACTGATTGAACATGACCAAGCACGTGAAAGAACGGGAGGGAAAAGGAATGTGTAAGTGATATAACAAATTCGGTATCACCTCTTTTTGGCGTAATGCTGCTTCTTTTCTGCAGAAGATCATCAAGTGAGAGTGTGAGACTATGAAATTGAAAACTCAAACCAAAATGCCCACACCATGGCAACAGAATGTAGCATGCTACCTGCTCAACAACTTCGCTTCTAATGAGACACCTTCACCAAGAGCAGCAACCTAAGATGAAATAAAATAAATTAAATTAATAATACTCGTATCACAATTGACTGTCCAACTCAGTAGCTTCTTGGTAATCAGGCTTGTTATTTAACTTCATGGAAGTTTAATACACAAACTTTACAATAAAATGCAACAAGCAGATCATAAGGTTAAGATCAAATTTCAATAGCCTGCAGATGGGACAATCAAATGCCAGAAAACTAGTATCCCAGCGAAGAGGACAAAAATTCATGAACTGGTTGGTACGCCATGTGAAAGCCAATAACGACATCATTCGAGAACACTTTTGCAGAAAAACGTATAAAGTTGACTCAGAGTTTTCGAGCATCATAACTGTAATAGACACAGTTCAATGATTGCAGTAAAACAAACATGTAACAAAACATCGCAGAAGTAACATGTATGGTGGACTCAAAGAGGTTTTGAGGCATCATAACATGGTGGACTCAAAGAGGTTTTGAGGCATCATAACTATACTAAATGGCAGCTCCATAAATGCAGCAAAAGAACAATGACTAAGAGTAAAAGAAATGCAAGCATTAAACCAATAACATTATTCGCTAATTGATAGGTACACTGGGATGTTCAATGGAAAGATTTAACTATAGATGTAAGGAAATGTCCAGAAAAAGAGGTCAACAATTATCACCTTCTATCGAGCATGATTAAGCACGGACAAGATGAACAAAGGGGATTAATTAACTCACACAAGGAAATAATAATTTTTCGGGGGGAAAGGAGAAAAACCTGTTTCTCAAGCTCTTTAACTCTAGCCTCCACTTGCTTACATCTCTCTTCTTCAGCTCTAAGCTACAAAAGGGGGAATTTTTTTCTAAGTGAAAAGCAAAGGAGAAGGTATGATCAGACTGACAAGAGTGAAAACTTAAGGAAGAACCTTTCCGAGTATGTTGTTGTTATCCTCTTGAAGCATATCAAGCTGCAACAGAACACATTTCAGTTGGACCAAAGTATTTAACAGGATGAAGGTACGTCCTCTGACTCTTGTATGCAGACCCATGAAAAAGAAATTTGAGCATAACTGAATTCAAAAATGGGCAACATACTTCATCACGCAGAGCAGAAGACTCCTGTTGATGAACTGAATCTTTTGAATCACTTCGGGCTTTATCTGAAAAGAATCTGCATGATGCTTCAACTAATCATACAATTGTTATTGCAGACGATTGAATAAACAACCAAGCTTTGAGAATTTCACTGCGCAAATACATAATGAAGAGCTTAAATAAAAAAAGAAAAGGTGCAAATTGGCCAATACAGTGTCACCTGCAACTGTTCTGCATCTTATAAGAGATACTAACAGTATGTGCCAATTAAATTGCGCTGGAGCGTAAACTGCCACAAGAATCTTTCAAAGGAACCCTACCAAGCATGGTGAAGATATGAATTGGAATATCTTCTCTAAACATGTTATTTGGGGACTTAGTTAAGGTTTCATTACTAGTTATGGTGGACACATGGTGCACTCTAGGACCTTTTAATATTACATAAGCCCTCTCATATCCCAATCTCCAACACCTTAGTTTTACTGTCATAGAGACTATGGAAAGAGAAATGCGGCATGAACCGTATGATCAACATCTTCCTTAGGTAGTAGAGATGCAAGTTCACACTTCACAGTGTTATGAATTCCTATTTTGGATATGATGTCGTCTGTATTATGTATAGAATAACTAGCGCCATGCAAGAACTGTATAGAATACTTTCACTAATAAAAATGATTGCATGTCAGAAGGGATGATACTTGGAAAATGACTTTGCAATCTTAACTTCTAGTCTTAATACCAATATTTTCTTATAGACAGTTCTTTGAAGCGGGCTTCCCACTGGTAGCTCAGAGAAACGATTACTGGCCCAACTTTACCCCTTTTGCCAATGTACTATTGATTAATATAAATAATGGATTGATGAGCGATTACCAAATCACTATAAAAAATGAACGGACACAAACCAACCCTTCAAGCAAATGCAACATAACATCCGGAGCATTCCCTCCTTGGAAATACTTTCCTTATTTTATAATTATAAGAAACATGAGTAAATTAAACTATGATATTTGTGGTTTTGTTATATTCTTCTGCCTGGAGCACGAATTTAATTGTATTCCTCCTTGAGGTGCAAAAGAAACAACAAAAGCCACAAGTATTGATATATCTAATATCTAAATCGAGAGGAGTAACATATGCACGAGTTGTAGTCCAATTATTAACTGTATAAGGTAAGTATGAAAATGGTAATCTAGACAGCTTGACAAGTATGTAGCTCATTGATTAGAAAATAAAAAAAGGAAAAAAGTTAAGATGATGATAATGCCAGTACTAGTTTAGTGAGTACCTGTGAGCAGGATGTTTCTGCTTATATATAGGGGAATCCAAGGACGGTAGAGAAGTCTGAGTTTTTAATGGCAATGGCTGCGGTGGCATGCCACCTCCAGCTCGCACGGAAACTGCAGATCTTCCATTTGAGATTGCTCTTCCTGGCGGCCGTGTCTCATCCACTGACTTTCTCCCAGACTGCAACAGAAATTCACCACTACTCATTCATTCACTCGCTCAATCATTAAATCATTTCAAAATTAAAAATAATAAATTGAAACCGTCCATAATTAGTTGATTGAGTTTCGAGTAAGCCGATCTCACCACGTGATGAAATCGTTTGTTCAAAGAGTTTTGTATAAGATGGTCTTACCAATTGGCAAACAATTAAGGCGTCTTTTCGACTAAAATCATCACAAATCGTAAGTTCGAGTTGGAATTTTGTATAAGACAGTCTCACACCATGACAAACTATGTGGATATGAATTTTAATAAATTAAAAACATTAAAAGATCATTTTTTAACAATCAAATCAAACAATGCACCAGCTCAAATAGCTTCACAACTCCACAAACACAAACACCGACAACAATGGCGAACTTGTAGAAACAAAGAGAGAGAGAGAGAGAGAGAGAGAGAGAGAGAGAGAGAGAGAGAAATAGAACTAACAGCAGGAGAAGGAGATCTAGCAGTAGTAAATCCAGACTTAAGAGTAGCAGGAGGCTTGGTGATCAAATGCTTGGACAATGCAGGTCGCCGAAACCCTAGATCGACGGCAGCGACGCCATCATCATCATCGTCATCATCGTCGTCGGTGGTCTGAGAAGCCATGACCTGAGCAAGACGGTGAGCGGCGGCCTTAGCGGCGAAATTCTGAGTGCGCTTGATGTTGGAAATGCCGGCGACGGGAGAAGCGGTGGGGGATTCGGCGAATGCGGCGGAGGAAGTACGGACATGGCGGACATTGCTGGTGGTAGTTGGTTCGGAAGTCCACCGTCGTGCGGTGTAGATCGGACTAGATGTACGGTGTTGAGTAGTGGTTTCCATTGTTAAGTTAAAGTGTAGTAACTAACTGTATTTAGTTGGCGGGTAGCATTAGAAGCTAGATTATCGTGGAAGCTAAATAAATGTCGACAATAATAAGGAGTGGAGTGTGACAGTGTGCACAGTGTACATGACTATAACGGGACTACGGGAGTAGATCACGAAAAGGAGAGGAGGCAGGGTATTCAAGTCATTCCCCAACGCTTGCCAAGCATGTTAGGCCCGTTCTTTTTGCACTTAAATTCAGTTAGGATAAGGAGTAGGTCTCCCTTGTGACGGGTCGGATCTTGGGACGGATTATTTATGAGAGGAAATGGTAGAGGGGACAAGGATAGGACCCCCATATGCCTTCTCCACTTACCCTTATTGGGTATTTTGTGAGAGAAAATGGTATCCGTCACAAATGAGAATTAGCCTAGGATAAGTTGTTTAGTGTAGTTAAGTTAGGAGAGTTTATAATTGTGACTGTACAATGGAACTTGATAATTTTTCATAAATTTTGGACTTAACAATGGAAGTAACCGTCTTGCTTGTGACGGGCTACTCCCGTTACAAGGTAGAGACCTCTCACAAAAGGAAGAGAGGGATAAGGTGGGGCACCCCTCATGTGCTTCCCACTTACTCCTAAATGGGTATTTTGTGAGAGAAAACGGTATCCGTCTCAAGTGAGATTTTGTGACAATGGAAACCACTACGACAATGTCCACTCTATTTTTACAGTTAAATTCGTTATAAATGGAAAATATATACTATATATGAGTTCGATAAAATGAGATGTAAAATTTAGGATACTGATTATCGTAGTACACATTTTACTCATTGCAATACACAGTTGACAATTTTTTCCTTCTCATTTCCACTCTCATTTTCCCTCTCTAACTTCTCCCTAATGTCAAAAAAAAAAAAAATAGTTCATCTCAAATTTTACATCGCGACAACGTAAGTGGCTAATGTCGCCGTCGTGTAGGGCAGGTCGGGGCCGGGAAGGGAGGTCGTCGTTGGGTATGGCTGGTCGGCACCGGGAAGGTAGGTCGTCGTCGGGTATGGTTGGTCGGAACACAGAAGCCAATCCCAATCTAGCGAGTACTTGTTATCAAGCACGAGTCGGAAGTCGTCACTGTCATGGATGTTGAATGTTGTAACATGATTTTACCTGAGTAATTAGCATAGTAATTACGATAATAAAACTGTGTCAAAATCTTTAATAAGAACAACTGGCAGGTGCAATTTATACAAATTTGAAGGGTGGAACATTGAAATGTAGCAACTCCATTGCGGCCAAAATGAAAGCACTAAACCCTAATTTAAAACAAATATATAAGAAAAATTCAAATAAATGTTTAAGATAAGATTAACGAATTAATTACCTTTTCGTCACTTGAATAATCGTTCATAATTTTCATTTCTTTGATGTAGTTGAAGAAGGTTGTGGTTCAAGTGTTTGAGAGAATGTAGAGATAATTAGGTTTAATGTTTTTTAGTGAAGGGCAATCAAATGGAAAGTTTAGTGCAAAAAGTACTACGATGAGTAAAAAACGTACTACGAAAATAAATTCCGAAAATTTATCGAATTTATAAATCACATTCATTACTCCTGCTATTAATATTATTTCTTTCATATACCCTGTTAATATTATTTCACTAGATAGTATCCCGCGCTTCGAGTGACCTGTTTTAAAATTTTATTATTATAATTCAAGAAAAATAATACTTATTATTTATATATAGCCTTTAATATTTTTACTCATAAATAAAAATAATTTTTTTTTTCTCATTTTTTTTTAGGTTTAACTTTAATATTTTAAAATAAAATACATATAATTTTAACTAAACCTAATAAGTGATAATTAATTATGTATGACAAACATTTTATAAATAAAATTGTGACTAATCAAATATCATATTAATTGAAGTAACTTTATTCGAATAATGCAACGATTAGCATTAAGTTCTCAAATTATATCATTTCACGATACGTTATGTTCCAAATAAATTAATAATTGTTCAAATGATGTGAATATAATTTTATGTAATTTTTAAATTTTTTATGTATAACGTGTGATATTTATGTATCAAACATATATGGTTCACACTCAACTTACTCAAATATTTTGATTTTGTCTTGCATGTGATATATGTCAAACATATCTATAAGAAATTTGCACCTTTTGTTTTTTTTGTACAGCGATATATAATGATGTTTAACAGTTTACCTAAAAATAAAATTGGTTGAACTTTCTCAAATATTATTTTTTGAGTTTTAACTTCAAAGTATTTAATATAGCTTATTAAATATTTAACTAAAAGTAATGTTTAGTTAATAATAATTAATATTTTGTACTTGACGGATACATATTTAATTGAAGATGTTAACGAAAAATTGTAATACTTTGTATTTCTGTGTCTGTGTACTCGGTCGAGTATAGTGCACTCGACCGAGTACAGTATTAGGGCAGTGTTAGTTGGGTACTGGAGTGTGTGCACTCGGCCGAGTATTCGATGTACTCGACCAAGTGGGCTGCACTCGTTCAAGTGTTATCTGCACTCGATCGAGTGTTGGTTCATTTAACGGAATCTGAGCGGTTTGATTAGAGTGATTGAGGAGTTATATTATATATATTCATCATTCGGCATAATCATTTTAGAAACCTAATCGGCTAATCTACTCCTAATCATCCTCCCTAATCACTTCAATCACCCTCTAAGCAAGGTTTTGGCTTAATCGATCGTCGGATTCCCTCGCTTGCACACTCTTGCACGTAGTAAGTCTCATCTGTGGGGATGGTGATGATGGTTATAGTAATAGTGATTATTATGTTTAAGGTGGTGATTTTGTAAAGGAGCATTTTTAGCTGTTTATGTGTGATTGATTGGATTGCTATCGAGGTAGGGTTTCCCTACTCAGTTACCACCATTGTTGTTATGTTGTATGATGTGAATTATTGTGATGATTGATATCAATGATATTGAGATGATACGATGTTGTGGTTATGATTGTAATTGTGAGGCCATTATTGGGAGATGAACTTCACCCCCATGCCCATTGTGACTCCCATCATGAGGGGGATGTGCACAATAATGATCTGGGTTACGCACATTGTAATGAACGAGAATTTTCACGGCTAGGTTGCGGTCTCCTCACCGGCGGTGCAGATTACCCGTTGCGATGGGTAATCCATGTTGTTGGCTTTGGTGTTCGGAGATTGATTGATTTGATTGTGATTATTTGCGTAATTGTTACTGATGGTGATTGTTATTATGGTGTACTGACCGTGGTGGCTGTGTTTGTTTCTTTTGCTTCTGCTGTGATCCATTCGATATTGCTGGCGAATGGTGAGCAGTGTCTTTAGCAGGTGATCTTGTTTGAGCATTGCATGGGGAGGTGGATGAGAATCACCTCGCTGAGTCATTGATTAGTTTCCACTGGGACTTTAGATTTTGGTGTCTAGGTTGCGGTGTGATTGATCGAATTGCTATCGAGGTAGGGTTTCCCTACTCAGTTACCATCATTGTTATTATGTTGTATGATATGAATTATTGTGATGATTGATATCGATGATGTTAAGATGATACGATGGTTGTGGTTATGATTGTAATTGTAAGGCCATTGTTGGGAGATGAACTTTACCTCTATGAATTGCCCCTTGTGACTCCCATCACAAGTCACAAGGGGGATATGCACATTAATGATCTAGGATACGCTCGTTGCGATGAACGAGGATTTTGGTGTCTAGGTTGCTGTCTCCCACAGGCGGTGCGGATTACCCGTTGCGATGTGTAATCCATCTTGTTGGCTTTGGTGTTCAAAGGTTGATTGAGATGATTGTGATTATTTTCATTATTGTTACTGATAGTGATTGTTATTATTGTGTACTGACCGTGGTGGCTATGTTTATTTCTTTTGCTTCTACTGCGATCCCTTCGATATTGAAGGCGAATTGTGAGCAGTGTCTTTAGAAGGTGATCTTGTTTGAGCATTGCATGGGGACATGGATGAGAATCACCTCGCCGAGTCATTGATTAGCTTTCGCTGAGACTTTATAATTTGTTATTCAGTTGCTACACTTTTCATTTGGATTATGTGAGTATTTTGGGATCTTGTTGTAACCGATTAAACTTTATGCTTTTAATAAATGTTCTTTGATTGTCTTGATATAGCTATCTCAGGTAACCGAGACTGTAGCGCCCTTGGTTGCTATGGATGGCCTTGCTAAAGGCTCATTGGTAAGTGAGGGTGTTACAAAAACGTAACGTGATTTCTATTTTTTTTCATATCGTTTATAGTAATATATTACTTAATAATCATTATCAAATGCACTCGCGGTCATTGTGTACAGACATAGTCGGACACATAATCGTTACCACACTATTTAAACCTATCAAAATCTCATATGTATTCTATTTCTTGCAATATTTTTTTTTCATTCCTACACTATAAAAACTTATATGTTAGTAGTTTTTTTTAAGGTCCGTTTTTAATAAAATACAATGACTCTCCAAAGTATATTATTTTTGAATGGATTTAATGGTCTAAGTTTTAAAACTTTCTCAATTTTTTTTTTACGTAAATAAAAAATACGTGAGACCGTACTCACTTTAATTATCTCTACGGATCAAAATATTTCAATAAATATAATGAAAGTTATACTCAACTGAAAACATTTTTCGCAATGAACATAATTATTTACATTTCAGACTCTTTATCAGAATTATTTTTTATTAAATTTAGAATCAAAGCACTGTAATTAATTAATGTAATTTTATAATAAAATTTATTAAGCTATAATTAATATTTTGTTGAAATTTATACAACATTTATTATGTTAATATTAACTGATTAGCTGTAACTAATGCTGTAAATGACACGTGTCACATCCACACTCTTCCAACCCTATAGGGTCGGGATACGGTGAGAACCACTGAGATAATGAGAACTGTGGGAACCCTCAAACCCATTAGATTTTAAGGAAATAAATGGCTGAGATTAACTAAGCTAACTCACACACCCCTAACCCTTTGAAGGCTCCAACCCCCATCATTTTACATTCTAAAGTCTTATTTTTTCCTCTCTCTTCAAAGCTAGTTTGCAGCACAAATTTTTTCTCTCTCTTCAAAAATTAATATCGCGGCTCCGCATAGCTACTAATCTTTCTCTTTTTCTCCCTTTGATCGTATTCATGTGGATTCAACCTCGTTATGCTTTCTTCATCAATGGATGATGTGGATTCGACAAGGTGAATACTTGAAATTGATTTTTATTTTTATGTGAAATTAGGGTTTATAACTTTATGTCTTTTCAATTTTTCGATTCATAAATTAAATTAGTTGAAAATAGGATTTATATTCAACAATTTAATTTGTATTTCTTTTTCATTGATGATAATTATAGTTTATTTTCATTAATTTAGATGATGATAATTCGTTGTTGTCATTATTGTTGTTCATCTATATTATGATATGACTGAAACATTTTAGCTTTTATTGGGAGCATCTCATTTGTCACCATTATATAGCTAGATGGATTCAATGTTTATGTTGTATCGTGTAACTTCTATATTTGAATTATTGAAGTTATACAATGGCCTTGCAAGATTCAAATAATAATAATTGTGACTTTTATTCGATTTTTGTTGTGATTTAAAGTGCTCAACAGTAAATTTGATACTTGCTAAATCTATTCTTATACAATGATTAAATTCACACAGTATTTAACCTCACAAAAGCACCCAAATGTAGCTGAGATACTTTGAGCTATGTTTTAGTGTATATGCGTGGTGAGCTAGTGAAAAGAACCTGAGCTATATGTTTTTTTTTTTTTTTTTTTCATGTAAGGTGAAATAGTGTATCTGAGCTATAATTTAGTGCATCTGTGAGGTTCAATGATGTACCTGGGCTATAATTTAGTGCATCTAAGAGGTTTAATAGTGTAGCTAAGTTATAATATGCTGTATATTTAAGGTGAACTTGTGTATCTGTGCTATGTGTTGTTGTATCTGTGAAATGAACTTGTGAATAATTAATGTACCTGAGCTCTAATTTTGTGTTCATGTGAGGTAAGATGATATATCTGAGCTATAATATAGTGCATATGTGAGTTTTAATAATGTATATGAGCTATAGTTTAGTGCATATATGAGGTGTAATAATGTATATGTGCTACAAAGGTGGCCTTTAACAATTCTTGCCTTCTATTCAGCAGTGTGGTTATGTATATTTTGTCGCAAATGGCTTATGTATGCAACTTATCTGTCTATTTACTTATTTCATTTATAGATCAGGGTCGCTGAATCCAATGCGATAGGTATAATATGGAGATTCGAAAATTTTCAGCAAACACAAGCTAATGGGTTCGTTAAAAATTCGTGGATTTGAAGCAAAAAGAGCATCAAAAAGAAATATTGTCTCTAATTGCCATTAATGGCTAATGATTCTAAGTACCACTTAGTGACGTATCTCATTTTTCAATGACAAATTACCACTCACCTAAGGAAGATCCATATGAATTAATCAAGCATAATTAAAGTCAAGGATAATAAAGGAAGGTGAGGGTAGGTGTCAAATGAGCTCTGTAAACTAAATATGAAAGGAAGCTTTGTCCTCCCTCAAATTCATGATCCCAAAATGCTTTTCCACCTTTAATTCGGATTCGGACTCAGACTCAGAGTTGGACTGCACCACTTACTCCTCCTGGAGACTTTCCTTATCATAAGGGAATGACGGAGTCATTGAAGGTAGGAGGTGCGGAGTCAATGGAGGTGACATCCCCGTCTTTCAAGGAAGCAATCTCCTTGACCTCAACACCGCTACTCATATTATCCTCATCACTGCTGGTAATGATAGTATTATTATTAATGATAATAATATTCTTGTTGTTGCGCTTGCTTCCTCCTCTATGACCACCAACTTGCTGTTTGGGAGGACGTGGTAGAGTGTTTTGGTGATGATTGTGGAGTGCATCAACTAGGAATAACCAGACACTGTTAATATTGTTCACTAATGGATCTACTATCTATTTTCTTATACCTATTAGTTCAGTTTGTGTAACATCGTTTAGTTTTATATGCTTAACGGTTGTTTTTTGTACCCTTGTACAGTTGGAAGTTAGATTAGTACTAGTATTCAACAACTGTACTAATAATTTTGAAGTTCAAACAATTACTGTGGATATTGTACGTTGGTTGTTTTGTGCTTCTATTGGTTATTATTGTGCACATAGAGTGAATTTCCGTGCAACTTTTTGGAGGGAGTATTAGTATTTCACAACCGATATGGGAGTCGAACTCATACCTTGTGCAGTGCACACTGCTCTACCATTTGAGCTAACCGACTTTCAAAACATCATTATCCACATATATGAGCTTTAATATAACACACTTTAGTCATTCCCATAATGGTCATAAAGATTCATAAATAGAGGTAAAATAAAGTATTACATTTAGCCAACCAATACCATAACATTCATAAGGCTAACCTATGCACATGTAAAATCAAACGACAATCTCGCACAAACAATTTCAAAATACCAAAATATATTGTGTTGCAAAAGAACATAATACAACTATGGTTCCAGATTACACTAATCGGCCCACAATTATAAAATTGGATAATTTCAATGTTGATTAACGCAACAAACAAGAAGAGGCTTTATTTCAAGGAGTCTACTGCATATAAAGCACATATTGCATTTGAAGTCCCAAAAACAACGAAAAAGATGAAGTGCTCACTACTTCTTAATATTGTTATGCGAAAAGAGTATTCAAAGCATTGCCTACTTGGGATGCTATGTTTTCATTCAAATAGAAATAATTTGGAATAATATGTGAGCTTATCATGTGTTTGCCATTACTTGGGGACATGGATGCGCCTTAATGTCCTCCAAACAAAAAAGTGACCTAAAGACGAAAAAGTGAAGCTAGAAGTAACTAGTGCAACTAAAGAACTTTTTAATGCATATACAACTTCTAATCATACACTTGCACATAATAAGCACACACACATACAACAAAGTAGAAAAAAAGTTCCCTTTAAGAGGATAATCTTGGACAAGTACTTAAGTACAATGCACCGAGAACACCATTATTATATGTTAGACATAGACTAAACATTCTCCAAACAAAAAGACAACCTAAAGACGACAAAGTGAAGCTAGAACTAACACATGTAACTAAAGAACCTTTTTATGCACATACAACTCTTATCATGCACCTACAAGGCCAAAAGACACCCTAAGCCTTTTTTGAGAAAGTTATTTGAATGGTTGCAATGCAAAAAGACACCCTAAAGGGGCAGAGTGAACCCTTTCAAGGGGGAGGGTTTAAATTAGAAGGGAAAATGTCCTTAAGTAGGACGGGAAGGGGTTTAAGGTTTGATTAGGCTACTCTGCTACACGGAACCGCCTAAACCAACCTTTCGAGAAAGTTATTCGAATGGTCGCAATGCAAAAAGACACCCTAAAGGGGCAGAGTGAACCCTTTCAAGGGGACAAGTTTAAATTAGAGGGGAAAATTTCCTTAAGTAGGACGAGAAGAGGTTTAAGGTTGGATTAAGCTGCTCCGTTGGACGGATCCGCCTAATCCAACCCTAAACTCTTTCCTTTATGATTGGAGTTATGGAGCATTTAGGAATAACGTACCAACTAGCTGTTTAAGTGAATTTATGGCCCTTTGAAACATACTTAGTGTCTGAAAAAGCTCCTTAACTAGGACAAGAAAAGGGTATAGAATTTGGTATGGTTGGATTAGCCAACCCCGCAGCCTACCCTAATCCCTTTTCCTTGGAATTGAGGGGAAGTTAAACAGACGGCGGCTAAACAAAAAGACACTCTAAAGGGGTCAGAGTGAACCCTTTCGAGGGGATGGGTGAAACTACAACTAAATGATGTATCTAAAGAACTTTTTAATGCACATACAACTTCAAATCATGCACTTAAAGACAAAAGGACACCTTAAAGAGGGTAGAGTGAACTTTTTTTAGGAGACGTGTGTAAAGTAGAGTGAATAATGTCCTTAAGTAGGACATAAAAGGGATAAATGTTAGATTAGACTGCTATGCGGACCCACCTAGTCCAACCCTAAACCCTTCCCTTATTATGGGAAGGGGTTTAAATAAGGGGGAATAATGTCCTTATGTAGGCCAACTTAGATAATTGTATCATTCTCTTTTAATGTACCAAATTAGGAAATATACATGTAACTTCCAAGCAAAGAAGGGCTACTGTTATATGTCACCCTTATCGTAATTTGTTCATTAAGAGCACAACACAACAATGTCAATTCAAAAACTTGTGTGACCAATGTCGACCATTGCAAAAGAGTAGCAATTATATGATAGTAATTAAGTAATAAGTTCATAATGGAAATATTCTAAAGTTCAGAATGTAAAGTTTAGGTTTATGTTAGGCTAGAAATAACCATATATGGGATTATGTGAAGAACTAAACCAAGTGGTGTAAAATTTACAGTAACCAAAAGCAGTTAATAATAAACTATGTCTATAAACTAACTTAATAAGAACATAGGCACAAGTTAAGCCCTCTTCATCACCAGAGTACACATAAGTTTTAATTACCTCCCAAGATGATCCACTTTTCGATTACACATCTCTGTCCAATATAAGCTTTTATATTAATCAAAAGAAAAATACAAGAAAGGTTAAAATGAACAATTAAAGAAACTGATGCTAACCCAAGTGATGCCTAAGTGCTTAACATAATTCCATGGTCATGTGCTAGAGGAGGTTGTCATCACTTTGAAGGTTATAACATATGTATACTTATAATGAGTGTATCACAACATAGCATTTATACCTTACGAAGGTTGCATCAGTGGCTTTAACTATTTGGTTAGTAAAACCCAACAAATCCTTCTACCAGTGACAAATGTAGATTAGGCATATTAAATTCTACTTTTTGTTAGGCTAGTGGTTTAATAATGAACGTTTTAAGAGAAATGCCACCAAAATTTATTGCAAATGTCTGCAAGTCTAGAACTACTGCAAATTTACAGTGTTACCAAATTGTTTTCTCAAATTTAGATAATGATTACGAAGTTAATATAGCCACCTCCCACCTAGGAATAATGGATACCATGAAGTTGATAATCAAACTCCTAAAATGACATCTTGAAATCATAATTAACGAGCATTACTGTAACACCACACCTTACCAGGGAGTCTTTAGCAAGACCTTCCCTAGTAGGCTAAAGTGCCACCATCTCGGTTTCCCGAGGAAGAAAGCATCATAGAAACCATAATGAAAACCATTAAATATATATACAAATGTGATTACCGCGGAATACAATGAGATTACAACTCGTCTATAAAATGTAATACATGGTGAGACCATCTACAAGACTCTTCATACTCGTCAACAACGAACAGCGCACTCCGCCCAACCCAACAGCTAAGCCAGCAATACGAGTACCTGAAAGTCCGACTGCTCACCATTTGCCGGCAATATCAATCGGATCATAACAGGACACAACAATAAAGAAGACACCAACAACAACCAACACGTCAGTACATCATACTACTAAGACAATCATGTACAAAGTATCAAGATACGTAAACCAATACCATACCCATACACTCCACACTCCACACGTGGATTACCCGTCGCAACAGGTAATCCGCTCCGCTAGTGGGGGACCGCAGCCAATCCCCACCTAAGCCCCGCTCGACGCATGAGCTAATTTGGAATAATTAATGTGCACATCCCCCTCCGTGATGGGAGTCACGAGGGGTAAAACTCGGAGGTGAGACCATCTCCCAACGACTCAGAAACCACAATACATCATATCATCACCACCACTGTCAACCGTCACAACCCACAACAACATCATCAACAATATCATTATTCATCATCAACAACATCAACAATATCATCAACACAATACGAACAACAATAAACACAATACATAATACAACGATGACAACTGAGTAGGTAAACCTACCTTTCGCAGAACTCTAGCCATAGCGACGTAATCTTATAACTCACGGGTTAATCCCAACAATGCCTACAACATATATCACATATGATCCTATCATTATACAGTTTCTAAAAGACTAAATGAAGGGAGTCACAAACATGTAAAGGACTTACATCGAGAATAATCGAACTCCTAACGGTGACGGCTATCCGACACCGTAGACCCCTCCCCGAGCCATGGTCAATCCGCGAGTAAGGTTACTAACGATATGTATGGTGGTGGAAGGCTAGAGGGAGAAGTATACTGGTAGGTTAAGAGAGGAGAGGGAAGAAATGAGAAATAAAATGTTTTGGGTCGAATATCCCGAGTTAATAAATATCGATCTGACGTCTAAACACTCGGTTGAGCTGTAGAAACACTCGTCCGAGTCACACTTACTCGACCGAGTGCTTTAACAATTGATCGAGTGGCACCTATTTGTATATACCTCATATATGCACCTCCCGCCAATCACCCAATGATGATTGGACCGCATGTTGTGTACACGGAACGAGTCAGACAGTTCGTAGGTT
>JAOWBH010190325.1:0-18141 GCA_028566215.1 Silene coronaria
CTTTTCTGAGATTTTGACGATTATATTTAAATCATCGTGATCGCATCATTGTTGAGGACACTTACTCCAACAATAACATAATAATAAATGCTGAAAATAAAGTTTAGGCTAGGATTCTAAAATTCCTGCCATTTATTACAACAAATAGTATCTAATAATATATAATAAAAGAAAAAGGCTTATTCTAAATCTTCCATCTTCCATTTGCCTTTGTCATTTTTCTTGTCATCTCGGCCTCGAGGTGGTCGCTTCGGCACTATCTCTGACCTAATCACCAAAGGTCTCTCTCGCGGCCTTGATCTTCCACCTCTCACTATCTTCTCAATAGGAAGATTCTTCCTTAATTTCTTCTTAGGATGGACGGCTTGGGACCCTTCTCCCTCTTCAAGCTCAGTAGAGTAGCCCTGCTTATCCTTGGCGACTTCATGCCTCTTGTAATCGGCCGGCTAACTCTTCCTTAGCTTCTCGCGCTCTTGAGTAGTGGCGGCCTTTGTCCAATGAATATATGAGTTAGATACCCATAAAGAGCTAGAATGAACGGGTTCATGCCACATGTTTCTCTGCATCCAACGGACGGCCCATTCACGGCATGACTTAGACGTATGAGCAAGAGCAGTCTGGGGCACGGTATCAAGCTTCGGTATCTTCTGCTTCAAGGCCACCTATCTAAGGAGCCTCTCTGGGAAAATATTAACCATAAATTTCAAGTCAGGTACACGAACGGATCGTGTAGGATCAAGTGATGATACACCAATCAATGCCTGCAAATTCCACCATGGTACAATCCATATAATTAAGGGTCCTCCCTCATTCTTCAGTTTATTTTCCTAGTAACTGCAGATTCGGGTGAATTCAACATTAAAGAGCCTACTCCTCATTATAGTGGAGCGGGGACGGTAGCACGAGGGCTTAACTGGAGGCTCGATTAGCCTTAGTCTCTCCATGAGCCATATCTACAAAAAGAAACCAATTACCAACACAAAAAAATCTAAAAAGAAAAAAAGAAACAAAAAAAAAGAAAAAGAAAAGAGAAGCGAGAAAAAGGGGAGTCCATTTTACCTGTAAGATGAGCGGACTTCCATGGTACGGTAAATCGTGGTTGGCCTTCCGTTCTTCCAAGCCAAGTATGATCTTTCCTAGAATCAAGCATGCTGGGCTCCTGCGCAATTCCATTTGTTCCACGTTAGAGAGAAATCATGGATCATCCTTCATCTCCTGGACAACGTGTGCACAAAAAATGTAGCAATGAAGGAGGCAAAATCGAAAGGCTCTCACCCCATTTGAAGTCAATAAGCGGTCTACTTCAGCTCGGGTGAGGACTAAGAAGTCTGAATTTGTTCTTATAACCCTGAGAACTAGGTGGCACTACCGGAGCATTCTCCACATCCTACCCCCCAACAGTGGCAATCTCTTCGAGAAATAGACAAATTTCACCTCCCGGAAATGCAAAAACATGAAAAGACGAATTCCAATATTAAAGACAAGCATCTATAAAGGGTTTCAATAACTTAACTTCCTTTAGGCTAATAACGGTTCCTACCCCATATGCCTCCATGTCATAATTCTCTACATTTGTAAACTCGTTGATCCATGCTTTGACTCGGTTTTCAAAAATATCCATCTTAAATTTTTTAGAAATATTTTTCTTAAAGATTTTATTAGAAGAAGACGATTGGTGATGAGAATTGTGATGAGAATTGTGAGTATAGGGATCAGAATCATTTCATATTTATAGTTTTTCGGCTTTCCAAAACTCGCTCAGAAAGAAATAAGCTGGAGAGAGGACGCAACTCCTGCTGCGCCTTCAGGAAGGATCGCAGCAGTGGCTGCGCCTTCTCCTGGCCCTTTTTCACTGAAAGATGGTCTCAATTACTTTCCATATTTGGTTTTGGGCAAGTTTTTCCTATTCCTAAAGGATCAACATATGCAATTCCGGAATTTTCTTAGATTCCGATTACCGATGATGATGGGACCCATATTTCGAGATATTTCCACGACATTTTCGAGTTCCGCTTCAAACCGCGATGAACACTTACCCATTTCTTTTATTTTTGGGGGTATCACTCCCCATTTAGGGTCACATTTTTTTATGCAATTTAGGCCGCCCCATTTAGCGGGCATTTTTTCGATTTGGTAGGCATTTACATTTAATTGTTCAAGCTAACATTTGTGCATTCTCTATTAATTTATTTGGCATTTGTATATTCTTTAACTTCAATCAATTCATGTATATATTCTTTAATTAATTTAAATTTTTTATTATTCAATATTCTTTAAATTCAATTAATTCATTTATGTATTCTTTAATTCATTCTTTTTTTCGGTTCACATTTTGTGTATTCTTTAAATTCAATTAATCCTTCAAACTCACGCAAAATCATGAATATTTTCAAATTTTATTTTCTCTCGTTGCGTTTGCTATGTGTTTATATGTGTTATGTCATTTTGTTGTATTTTTCAGCGGCATAACGGCTGAAATATTGCCTAGCTAAACCTGTATAAGCTAACCTGCAGGTACATATCTCCCAACAAAGCTCCAATGGCACACAGGCCAGATATATATACATCAAAATCAAGAATAATGTACAAAAATAGGCTGAATACAAACAGTCGGACTCATGTCGATCATCAATCAACAAACAGAAGGTCATCTAACTCTTCCTGGAATGCCCAACGCTCCTGCAGATCGGCGATCTCCGCATCGCGGGCCTTGAGCTCTCGCTCAGACGGGCCATATCTCTACGAACCACCACCAACTCTACCTCCAGCTCACGCTCACGCTACATAACAAAAGCAAAATTATTATGATGTGGTACGAATGACATCATTGTCAAATAAAAATAAGTGCCTGTGTCTTCGCGCCACCGCCTAAAGCCTCAACAGCTGTCACCTTAAGCCGGTTAGCCATCCTCTATAGCTCGACATGGCTCGAAGGCCGTACATGTATTTTAAATTCTTAATCATCAAGCCATGTTCATACATGTAAAAAAGGAGTAAGACTCTAAACTGGGGGCTTACCCTCCTGACAACATGCTGCCACTCGTCAAGCCCAGCATCTGTCACCTCCTCTGAGAAGGTGTCTATCGTCGTGTGCACCACCGTACTAGAAACTGGTCCAGGGTATTCCAATATGTCCGGGTAAGCTGGGGGCTCGGCACCCGCCTTGTCGATCTCCTATACAAAGGCGTCATTTGTTGGCTTATAAAAAAGAGAAATAGGAGCAATGGTTGTTCAAATACAAGTGAATCGATACGTACAACTATCAGCCAGTGAGCTAGCTGTCTCTGAATGAACTCGGAGTACTCCAAGTCCGGAAGCAAAAGGGAACCACCACTAGCCCCATCTAGGTCTGTCGTCCTCTCCTCAGCCGAAGGCTCCCAAAAAATCGTCTGTGGCGGATAAATAGAGACAACAAAGCGATCACTGGAGCACTAGCGAGCCAAACGCTCACCTAAGTACCAAACTGGTCCCATAGGCGTCGCCAGAAGAAGCCTACATGAGCTCTTAGGCCAAAGTCGATCAACTACAAAGGCCGAAGCACTCGAATAGGCCTCCCAAGGTCTCGATGTCCAGTAATCGATGCAAAAGCACTTACGTTATCCAGCTTCAAAGCATTCACTTGCCTCCTGCAAGTGTCGTAGGAAGACTGTCATCTCTTGCGTGCTGAGTAGGAAACCACTGGGGAAACGTCAAAATCAAACCGTCAAAATCTTGTGTGCTGAACCGGAAACCACTAGGGAAACGACGCAGTAGTGGCAGCGCCTCTTCAAAGAGCCAAAGAACTGGCTGCGCCACATAGATGCCAATTAACCCTCTTTTTCTTACTTAAAATTTGTTAAAAACCGTTTCTTTTACGAATTCAGCATAGGTTCTGGCTGGAGAAGGAACGCATCATAAGTTGCGCCTTCTTGAAGGAATGCATCATAGGCTGCGCCTCTTCTAGAGGCTGCTTGTCCTCTGGTTCCTCCTCCTTCTTCCTCGAGCTTTTTTCAAATTTTGTATGCTTTATTATTTTCTGTTTTCCTTCCTATTTTCGTTCATCTTTTCTTAGTTTATAATTTTTAAACCTTATTTATTTAATTCTATTAGACGTAAAATCATTAATAATTCAATATTAATCGGTTTCGTCACATAAATTTACTCCGGATTCGAGAAGTTCGATTTTCCATTCTGAGTTTCTTTAATCCGACTATTGTACAGATTCCAAGCTTTATTTTTACCTTATAATCTTTATTCTTTAGTTTCAATTCGTTTTTACTTAATTTGTAATTTGTAATTTGTATAATTCTAGTAAATTCGTCGATTTGCGTCTCTAAACCCGATTTGTGTCATCTAGGATCTGTGTTTGAAGGATTGTAGATATTTCCTCATGCTTAAAATTTATTAAATCACTTATTTTGAGTATTAGATAGTAATTAATCGATTAAAATAACCCGACAAACTTAACGAATTGCGATTATGACTTTCACAGACAGAATCCAACCTGAGAACATACGCACCAAGGGATGCGCCTCCTTCAGAGGACGCATCACTGGCTGGGCCTGTTCTGGGCTGGCTTCTACCTCTGAACTCTAAATTGCTCGACTTAATTCTATATCTCGCATATAATTGACTAACGTGCTAATATCACCTAATATTCTGCATTATTTCATCACCTTATTTATTTTATTCATTTTATTTATTTTCTTTATTTTCTTTATTTATTCACTACATTTATTTCTTTTATTCTTTCATTCTTTTCAAAACCCTCTTTGGCATACTTGTGACGTAAATACACCATTCGTATTTCATTTGTATTTATTTATTGTATCTCACATGTAATAAGCATAAATTTCTACTTCGACTATTAATTCCTACTTGCTAAATTCACCGACGTAGTAATGTAAATTTCACATGTTTAATCTATTTGATGTTGCATAGCATGCATATAACCAACGATGCATCAAATATTAATGAACTTCCTAATCATTAGTAGAGGTCGATATCGAGGCGGGCGGGGTTAGGTATTCGATTAAAGAGCTTCCTAACACGTACCCCACCTCTTACTTGGAATCTCTGTGAACATCCGTGTTCGCGGGCTTACGAGAGTCATTATAGACATAGAATGCTAAGGGTGACGAGTTTTAGGTGTTCGTGTCACTACTTTGTGTCTTGACATGACATGAAGTATTCGAACGGTTCCAATTTTCCACAAAAATTGGTGGCGACTCCACAAATGAAGGCTTGATCAACCTTTCATCGGTTTCTAAGCCTTTCAAATCGGTTACAACCCATGAAGTGCTTTGCTCGCAAAGTTCCGTAGGGAAATGTGCCGTCGCTTTACCGTAAATCAGACGCGAGAGTTCGCGCGGGGCTGATAGCCTAGTCCACAGGTGGTTATCGCGACTGGAGAAATCACGATAAAAGAGTATGTTCCTACTCTATTTTTCGTGCTAATTCGAGCTCGGATTAGGGTTCGACTTTTTTTTGTGTTTTTACTGGTCGTTGATGGTAGGTTTTGAAGTCGTTGATGGTACGTTTGAAGGTGGTCAATGGAAAATTTGAGGCTTTATATGACGTGAATTTCTTTCCAGTGAGAGCCTTCCATAGAAGCTTCGGATTAAAACTCTTTTGTTTCTTAAGATTAACAATGTCTTGTTTAAGGCCAAATAGATTTCGGATACCCTCCATGTCATTTTTCGGGTTTCATTCTCCAATCGAAATTCAATCCAAAATACCCATTCTTTCTTAAACAAACACAAAGAACTAATAAACTCGAGGGTAAGGGTTTCGTAAGTCAATTCATGCAAACCAAAGAGGGTCCCAAATGTAACACCCCGTATTTTGTTAAGTTGGGTAAAATTGTTTTAATTTCTATATTGAAGTTAATTACGTCATTTAACGATTTCTGTTTCTTTTGCGAGACCTTTATGATACCCGGTTCTTGAACTCAAGACGAATTTGAGAAAAAGTTATCCAATTTGCTATTTTGAGTTATTTCGCTAAATCAGAAAATTTCGTTAAAATCGGCTAATTTAGTAAAAATCGCTAATAATTCTGATTCGATCTATTATCGTATTATTTACATTAACGAGCTGAGTTTATTTTATTTTCACTCATTAAATTTCTTTATTATTGACTTCATTTCATTTCTTAAACTTTCTCTTAAATCAGTTTAATTTAACTCAAGACGGTTTTAGAAACGAGCTAGATTTCTTAATGATGAAGAAAGGTACGTATAATAAATAGCTAGCAGGCAAGCTGCTCACTAATTATTACTCATTCTCACCGTTCTTTCTTCTTCTTCTACGTCCTTCTTCATTTTTTCCTCTTTTTCAAATTTTCATCTGTAAATTGATTACGGTGCCTTCGTTTGTCATCCGTTTTCAACTATTTTTGTTCCATAGCGCTTCTTTCGTCATTATCGTCATTCCATTGTAAGTAAAACTCTGTTTAGTTATGGATTTTTACATTCTTAATTTATAGTTTCAGCCTTATTTATTGTAAGACGGTTGTAGGGGCTGATATTGACAGTCCGGTACAAGACTTTTATGTCATGGGGGACTAGTTTGTTCGGAAAAAGGTAATAATGACGGGTTACTCGATATTACTTATAAAATATGTCTATTTTTAATGTTGGTTAGTATGTGCTATATTTGAGACGGTGTATACTGATATATATGGATCATTTTGGAGACTAATTAGTCAGTTATATAGTTGAGACGGTGTATACTGATATTAGGAGATAATTGAAACGGTGTATACTGACCAATATAGATCATTTGGGATAATTATTAGTGTCTTTTATAGTTGAGACGATATATACTGACATATATTGATTTTTTTAGGATGCTAGGTAGTGTGTGGTATACTTGAGACGACATATGCTGATAAATATGGATAGTTTTGGATACATTTATTTGTCAATTTGGATAACGGAAAGTCATATATTGTTATATGGACTTGTCTTTCTATATATTTATTTTGTTGCAGAAGAGACGGTAAGCCGCATAGGTTATATATGTACTTTAATTATGTTGGAACAGGTACATGTTGCTAATTGGGTTGCACTGCTAATACAGGGTGGTATTTTTTATATTTATATGTGTTGTTTCCATTCCCGTATTGTGTATTGTTTCCGCCACTGGGTTTTATGGTTAATCAATGTTTGTCATGAAGTAAATTAGGTATGTGTGTGTCATTCTAGTGCTAATCAACCCATTTGTTTTGATCTAGTATTCGGATCTCGGTACGGTTATGTGCTGAGTTATGGGTACAAGGTTACTCGACCTTGGTACGGTTATGTACCAGGCATCGGGTCTTGTCACGATCATCTCGTATTCGGACCTTGGTTACGGTTATGTGATGAGTGCTGTGTATGAGGTTACTCGACCCTGGTACGGTTAGGTGCTAGGCTTCGTGTCTCGGTTTGTGGGTTTTATCGCAATCGCTAAATCGGGTATCTGTTATAATCTCGAGAGTTGGTGTTGAACCTCGAAAGGTTCAATATGGGCTTAAGCTAAGAACGTATATTATCGTAGCCTTATCGGGAGGTCGTGGTTGTTTTAATTACGGTTGATTGACATTTGAACATTGGGACCGGTCCGGTACGTCATTTTGGGTATGGGTTTTCCTCGTGCTTTCTTTACTACGATGTCATTTTTTGTCGTAGTAAAGTGGGACACATTGTGGTTGTTTCCATTTCGTTATCACATGATTTATTCGTAGGTTGTATGTTTCACAAACTGATTTGTTTTGTATTGTACTTATGTTATTATATTGTTATATGGCTGGGAGGACACCTAGTTACTTCCCACTGACTGTGGCATTCATTTTTATGAATGACAGATGACAGGTCAGTGTTATATGCGAGGGGTTACAAGATGATTGGCTAGCGAGCATTGCCGAGGCATCAATACACAATTTTAATTATCATTCGTTATTACATTTTGGAGGGATCCGAGATCCCATATATATTTTTAATCTTATTACGTATTTGTTTGGTAGAAGTAGTAATTAGGTTAAATAGTTTTCAGTGAACTCCGCAGCCATGCCTCGAAGTTTTAAAAATTTACGTATTTTCCGCTGCTAATTATGTGTTTATTCTTTTGTATAATCAGCGGGGGTTCACAGGTTGTATCAGAGCATAACGCTCTTGACGCACATTCGTGTAACCCCAATGAAACAGACCTAGAATAGGTGAGAGTGGGTAGAAATAAGGACCAAATTTGGTAGTTCGTGTGTGCTTGCTACTTGTAAAGTACTAATTTATTTGTTGATTATGGTAAAAGGGTTCTGTACAACTTGGAATTGACTACCAGGTTGTCTCGGTGTAAAGAAAATGAGGAAGTAACTCTTGTAAGGTATTGATAATTTTTTCGACCAGCCGAAGGTTGTTTCTATTTTCTCGTATTTTCTCTCCATTCTTGGCACTCCCTACTTTATTCTTTTAATGCCGATCCACCTTCATCATTTCATTCATCTTCTTCGTTATGGATGCTAGTCTATTCCTTCTTATCAATGATACTTGAACTCGATGTTAGAAAATTCTCTTTCCGACTTAATTTCCGTGGTTTTTGTTTTTCTTACTCTATCTTGTAGGTTTTCCCTTCCTTACCTAAATTTTTAGGTAGATTAATTACTTCTGTTTTGAGTTGCGCTTGGAGAGTTTTGTGAGGAGTATTTTGGGAAATACTTGGACCTAGATCTTTTCATAGGTTGTTGGACATGCTCTTTGATGAATACAGTCGTGGTTAGGATGAAACCATATTAAGATCGGAGGAATACTTTTCATAATATTTGGCTTGTGGATTTTGGTAAAGTGAAGGGTATAATTCCTTGTTTCTGGTAAATAAATGCATTCTTTGTTCGTAATTGGGAAACATCCTTCTGTCTGATCCTTGGTGACGTATTCTTCTCTATGCCCTAATTTATAGAAACCTTGTCTTTGCATTGTGGTATGGGGAAAATTTTGGGTAAAATTAGAGAGTTTAAATGAATGGTGTTTTGGAGATCACGAAACTTAGATGCTCGATATTTTTTGAGTGTGTTTGAAGCAAGGAATCGATTATACAAGGATGCTTGTGTTAGGAACTACAACTTGATACTTAAAGTGGGTAATCTTTCTTACTTGAGGTTTTTGAGTTAATAAAAGGTGAAGTATTTTGAGGAAAGTTAAGTTTATTGGTATAAGTATGGATAATCCTTTAGCTAAGTTTATGGTTTTGGGTCTAGTGTATTGGCTAAGTGGGTAAGTAAGCATGAATCCTTTGGGAAAATATTAGTGGAACGATCGATCTAGTGTCCTTCATGACTAGTTCTCTTTCTTGTCCATATATCGTTAACTTCAAGTGTCTTCAGTTTGACCTTCCTATTCGAGAACTTCTTTTCAATAGTCATCTTATTATTTCGAGTTATTCTATGTATACTCTTCTTCGTATTGATGCTTCCATATCGTGTCATCAATCGTCCCTGTCTTTGTGCGTTATCTTGATATGGACTTAGTCTTCCTTCATTCTGTAACAATCTTTAATAATTTCTTGATCTGAGTTGTACTACCCTTAAAAATTCTCTTATCGCCACCTGCTTTGTAAATATCTTGTCTTGCCCTAGTGAAGTGGTTGTCTTGTTAGTCAGGTCAGAAGAATTGGTTGAATGTTTTTAGAGAACCTTTGAGATGTGACATTCTCTTATTTGAACATGTTTTTAGTTGACTTGACCTTAAGAGATAGAGTTGAATTTGGAATTAACTTTAAACTTGTGTGATTGAAAGTCTAGATATGATAAGGGTGTGAAACCAATGATTGTGAGCTACTTTGGGAACCATGCCAAGGGTAATACTAGTTGATTTTGGATGAGTGTTGTTGGATGCTTGCCATATGACGCTTAGGGAGAAAGAGAGAGTTCGACACTCGATTTGGAGATATTGATTGAATTAAAGTTCCGGTGTTTTAGCTAGCCTAAAGAACCTTGGCAATGATCTTTTGGGATATTAATTAATTTAAGGATCCACTTTTAAGGTTTGGCTAGTGAGTAGAAGTTCATCTTAAGATTTTTTAGGAAAATCCTTAAGACTGTGAGAGACCAGATTAATGTTTGCTGGTGGATGCTTTGAGAACCAATTGTACCAAACCTGGCAATTTTAGAATTTTAGATGCCAAGTTCTCTTTTTCAAGTGAGGTGTAATTCTGTGAGTAAAGGCTTATAATTAAGAGAATATGCTAGGATTCGAGTAACCATTCCCCACTTGAATAAACCTAGAGATTGTATGGGTAATGATGTCGGAAATATTGTACTTTGATGCTTATTTGTAAGTTGAATGGAAGAGACAATATTGAAGTCGAGCGGATGTGATTAGTGTTATGATATTATGAAATGGTAGTGGAGGTGTATACTATGGAAAAGATCAAACTTACGAGATTAAACCTTTGATTGAAGGTTGAGGTACATCGATATGATATTGTGTCGGTTGAATTTAGTGAGATTATATTGGAGGTATATGGAGATGAATTTGAATATAATATTTGGAGTTTTCTGAGACATAATGTGTTGCAATAGAGAAATTAAAATTTTCATGGTGATTAATTGATGACTGATGTTTGAGTTAGACTGCAGAGAATGGAATGTGAATTGGTAGATGGTAAAGTACTAATGAACGTTTGGAGAAATAATTATGGATTTGTAAGTAACCAGCGCAGAAAACCGAGAGAGTATTATTATGAGATATGTGAGTAGCATTCCTTTCTACTTTATGAATTTTGGATATCTCATCTCATCTTACCAATTCATTCTTGTGTGTGACCCAAACAAGCTCCACTATTTGTTCATCCCTATTACATTTCTTGGTGGTACTTTTCCAGTTCATCCTGAAATTTTCGAGTTATCTGTGAGTTGTTGACCTTTTGTTTCCTATATTTTGGGCTATTCTTATACTTGAGTGAAACTTTGGATATTAGCTAATCATTGTCGGGGATTCAAGTCCTTATTTTCTTCATTTCTTCTTAACACTCCTCATTTCTTGATGGAAATTCAACCTCTGTAGTTCTTTTGGAATTCGTTATACGTTTGGTGTACACCTTTCTCAATAGCTTAACTCATATAGGTGTACAATGTTCCTTTATTTTTCGCCTTCTCAGCGATTTATTTTATTTTATTTTTTGTTAAATCATTAAAATTTTGAGAACATGTTTCCTTTCAAGTGAAATTTCGATTTATTATTGTTTTTACCCTGTATTTGACTCTCTTTTTGTAAATTTGATTTTCAAATGAAAACTTTTACTATGATTTGAGATTTTATACGAACTTTCACTTGTTTTGTGTGAAGTATGATGCTTTGACTTTGTATTTGAGACATCTAAAACCGAGTTTTTGCTCTTACTAAGAAGTATTTAAATGAATTTTGCTTTAAATCTTTATTCCGGTTTGCCTTTGTGTTGGATTGTTGGCGTTCTTGTCCGCGGCGAGAACTCTTACGCTCTAGTTAAGAAGACGTGAATTTTGAACGTGCATAAAACATGTTTCAAAGACTTCTGTCAAAACTGATTCTGTAATTTTTGCCTTTGGTTCGTAACCGAATAATCAAATTACGTCCTCAACTTTTGATTTGTTTGTTTCTTATTCAAGTTTCGAGGGCGAAACTTTTTGAAGGTTGGGTGATTGTAACACCCCGTATTTTATTAAGTTGGATAAAATTCTTTTAGTTCTTAATTTGGATTTAATTACGTCATTTAACGATTTACTTTCTTTTACGAGTCCTTTATTAAAGTCGGTCCTTAGTGGACTCGAGACGGATTTGAGAAAAAGTCATCCAATTAGTTATTTTGAGTTATTTCGCTAAATTAGCAAATTTCGTTAAAATCCGCTAATTTAGTGAAAATCGCTAATAATTCCGATTTGAGCTAATATCATATTATTTACGTTAAAAGTCTGAGTTTATTTTATTTTGACTCATTAAATTTATTTATTATTGACTTCATTTTATTTCTTAGAATTTCTCTTAAATCAGTTTAATTTAACTCGAGACGGTTTTAGAAACGGGTTAGATTTCTTAACGATGAAGAAACGTACGTATAATAAATAGCAGGCAGGTAGGTTGCTCCCTCATTTTATTCATTCGGCCGCCCACTTTTCTTCTTCTTCTCTCTGTTCCTTTGTTTTCTTTTGATTTCTCAAATATTTCATCTGTAAATCGATGAAAGGCACCTCCGTTTGTTATCTGTTTTCAACAATTTTCGTTCCAATGTACTCCTCTCATCATTCCCTTCAATCCGTTGTCAGTAAAATTCATTTTTGTTATGAATTTTTACATACCCAATTTGTATTTCCAGCCTTATTTATCGTGAAACGGTTGTAGGTGCTGAGATAGACGGTCTGGTACAAGATTTTTATGTCATAGAGGACTAGTTCGCTCAGATAAAGGTAATAATGACGGGTTACTCGATATTACTTGTAAAATATGTTTATTTTGACTGTTGGTTATTATGTGCTATGTTTGAGACGGTTTATACTGATATATATGGATCATTTTGGAGGCTATTTAGTCAGTTGTATAGTTGAGATAGTGTATACTGTTATTTGGAAATGATAGAGACGATGTATACTGACCCATAGGGATCATTTGGGATGCTAGTCAGTGTGTTTTATAATTGAGACGGTATATACTGACTGATAGGGATAATTTTGGATACATTTACTTGTCAATTTTGGTAAACGGAAGTCATATATTGTTGTATGGACTTGCCTTGCTATATTGTTAATTTGTTGCAGGTGAAACGGTAAGCTGTATAGTTATATATGTACTTTCATTATGTTGGAACATGTACAGATTGCAAAATGGGTTGCACTGCTAAAGTAGAGAGATATTTTTATATTTATATGTGCTGTTTCCATTCCCGTACTGTGTATTTGTTTCCGCCCTTGGGTTGTATGGTTAATCCATGTTTGTTATGAAGTAAAGGGGTCTGTGTGTGTCGTTCTAGTGCTAATCAACCCATTTGTTTTGATCTAGTATTCGGATCAGGGTACGGTTATGTGCTGAGTGATGGGTACAAGGTTACTCGCCCTTGGTACGGTTAGGTACCAGGCATCGGGTCTTGTCACGATCGTCTCGTATTCGGACCTTGGTTACGGTTATGTGCTGAGTGCTGTGTACGAGGTTACTCAACCCTGGTATGGTTTGGTGCCAGGCTTCGTGTCTCAGGTTTGCGGGTTTTATCGCAATCGCTTAATCAGGTATCTTTTTTTATCTCGAGAGTCGGTGTTGAACCTCCGGAGGTTCACTATGGGCTTAAGCTAAGGACGTATATTATTGTAGCCTTACCGGAAGGTCGTGGTTGTTTAATCTATGGTTGATTGACATTAGGACAATGGGACCAGTCCAGTACGTCATTTTGGTCATGGGTTTTCCTCGTACTTTCTTTACTACGATGTCGTTTTTGGTCGTAGTAAAGTGGACACGATGTGGTTGTTTCCATTATGTTATCACATGATTTATTTATATTTCTTATGTTGTATGCTTGATAAACTGTTCTGTTTTGTATTATACTTATGTTATTACTTTGTAATATGGCTGGGAGGACACTTGAGTTACTCCCCACTAACTGTGGCATTCATTTTTATGAATGACAGGTAACAGGTCGGTGGTATATGCTAGGGGTTACAAGACAAGTGGCTAGCGAGTGTTGCTGAGGCAAAGATACACCCTTTTGATTATCGTTCGTGATTGCATTTTCTTAATTTTGGAGGGATCCGAGATCCCTTGTATAATTTATTCGTATTATGTAATTATTTTATAAATATAGTAATTAGGTTAAACAGTTTTCAAATGTTTTCTGTGAACTCCGCGGCCGTTCCTCGAAATTTTAAAAATTTACGTATTTTCCGCTGCAAATTATGTGTTTAATCTTTTGTATAATAGCTGGGGTTCAAACTAACGGGTAAGAGTGTAAGAAACATGTACAATGTAATAAAATGTTCATTTTAATAGATTAACGGGTAAGCGGGTGAGAAACACATACAACACCGAATCCACCCTCGCCCATCAATCAGGGTGGGATTACAATATTTATTATTTATAAATATAATTGTTTCACGAAATCTTTAACTTTTATGAAATTGGCAAATAATACTAAAGTAGTTTAGTGAGGGTATACTCTAATTTGAAGTTCATACAACATATTATAGGCATATGACCAAGAAAATTGAACTTAAAGTCACTTTTTAAATGTTTCGCTTGAAAGCTGATACATACATACATACATATATATATATATACATACATATATATATATACATATATATATATATATAGAGAGGCAAGATCCGGTGAGAACGATCACTCGGTAAGAACGGTGAGAACGAACCTCCTCCCTTGGATAAAAATAAAATACACGGCTGATACATCATACAAGTTTCTCTATTAAACCCATTAATTAAATTCATCAACTCCCATGTTTCTTTCGTTTTACTGCAACCCCAAAACTCAACTAATTAAGACAATTTTAATTCAATTAACCTTATCATCAATCATATAACTCCATCCTCCATGACTGCACGCACTTGCCCCCGAGCTCCGACGAGATCCTTGCCGGACACAGTAACCTTTCACCACCATCATTTTCGTTAACCAACCATTAGCCGTGCCAGACCACCTCGCACAACTGGAATCTCCTCGTCATCGTCGCCTGTGCTTTCTCCTTCAATCATCATCACTATCGGAGCTTCGATCAGATCTTATATCGATCATTTTCACGCATCAAACATGCCCATCCCAACCACGCCGACTTCTTGAGTCCCACGACTACAAATAATCAACGACGAGTGATAGCTAACCCTTTTCCTTTTCAAGTTTGAGTGAAACGCAATTAGTGTATATGGTTTCTAAATTGATGTATTTGAAACCATTTTTAATGTATCTACTATCAAGTTTTGTGTATCAATGGTAAGATACATGAAATTAGTGGTTCGATACATCAAATATTAGTGTAGATACATTAAAATATATATGTGAAACCAACGAAGAGTTCCCTGAGCTACCAACAAAGAGTTCGTCAGATGTGAACCCTCTTTGGCGAGTCTTTCCGGCGGCGGTGGACGATGCCTTTGCCGGCGTGTATGGATTGTTCCCGGCATATTGAGCTGTTTCGTGCGATTGAGATAAAGAGACAGGGAAGAAGCTAGCCAGCGTCTGGTGTTAGTGGTGTTCGTCGGCGTCATCGTGCGGTGGTGGTGGCTGGTAATGGTGGTCGCCGACTTTTGATAGTAGATCAGGATGAAGAAGAGGGAGGTTATAAAAGGATAAGAATGAGGTGGACAAAAGGTAAGGTTGGGTTTGTTTTTGGCAGTTATCCGTGACTTTTTAGTTAAATTAGTTTGTTCCCACCGTTCTCACCGAATGAACGTTCTCACCGGATCCTAAATCTATATATATATTCTAAAGATAAATCATACCAACCTTGAAACTAATCATATTAGCCCATAAAACAAAAGATCTGGGCACAACGAAACTACGAAAGAGCTTTTCATTTTATGCATGTGTTTGATTGTTGGACAACAAACTTTTGTAAAACAAAGAAAAATTAATGAGGTAAATTTCAAAATTATGATAACCAAAAGGTAGGACAATGCATAAGATGATCATCATCAATTTTATCAAGAAAAGTTGTAAATGAGAGTAAGGGTGAGGCAGCACAATTGAGACGGTGAATGTGAAATTATAGATAAATGAGCGTTTTTAGGTTACTTTATGTAGGGTAAAATAGAAGGGCTGACAAATTTTGGCCCAAACTTTGATTGTTAGTGGCCCATTGTTAAAATGATATATTGTGTTATTGTGTTTACTTATAGTCCTATCAAATGGCTCGGGTCAAAATAGGGGTCCGGTTGAATGCGATCGGGTCATGCGGATTGTGGGTTCGATTAAGATCGGAATATGGGTCAAAAATAGTGTTCACCGCCTTTTTTCTACCATTTTTAAACGAAAAAAAATATTACTATAAAAATTAAAACATATTTCATATTTAATACATAAATATTAATATTTTAATAAAATTCTTCATTTATTTTTGACCCAACGGGCCGACCATGTTCATGCCAAATTTAGACCTTAAATGAACGGGTCATTTCAGGTTCGGGACACGTGTTGAGATTTTTCGAGTCTTGACCTTCGGAAAAACGGGTAAGATGGGTTGTGTCAAAAATTGACGGGTCGATTCATTTAATTAGCCCATTTTTAATTTAGTTATTAGAATGTAGTTCCCGTCCCTATTATTAGTTTAACTTTAGTTTGACACGCTGACCAGGAAAAAAGGATAAGACCAATTATTAGATGACAAGTTGACAACTAAATACATTCCGAGTTTTAACCCAACCCAAACTGAGGATAATTCCAATTACACGATATAACGATCTATTAGATCGTGGTCTTAGACATCATAGCGCAGGTAGTTAATATGTTCCTGTAAAGAGGAGGCGAAGAGCTTTACTTGGAGAAATGGAAGGTACAAGTGGACCATTTTAAGTGTAAAGCATCAAATTTTCCTTTAAAGACAATTCTAATATATAATCATATTTTTTATAAAATTTTTGTAATAATAATCTATAAATTATATACCCGTGCAATTTGCACGGGTTTAAAACTAGTTTAAAGTATTTCTATGCCCAAAAGAGAAATACAACTTAGAAAGTTAAATCATGGGGGGCACAATACAACCGAGAAAATACCTAAAAACAAACAAATATATTTGAATTTGAATACCATGTATTCCGTAATTAATTACACAATAGACTCACCTTATACACAAATTTACAAACAAAATTAAAAATTTACCTAATATAAAACTTTTTAACAATGACAAAAGCATAGAATTAAGCAAAAGGATGAATACGTAGGTCTTGTGTGTCATTGTTGTATGATGCAATGGCCCAAAATGACCATTTTATGATAAAACAATAATCATTTTGCGATAAAAATTGAACATTTTTTTAATATAAAATGGTCGGCGTTCACCATAAAATGATCATGTTTCCTCGTCACACCTTCTTACGGTTGCAGAGTATACTTAGCGAAGATGAATTTAGGATACAAATTACCTTAATTATGGATTTGCTATAGTTTCCACACCTAAATCAGACTCAGTACCTGTTTCAGGATTCAATTTAGTATTTCATTTAGTAGTATAGTGTTAGGACCTATTGGTTGATGATGACATGTCAATTCATTATTTTTCTTAGTGCAAATTTCAGGAATGTTCCCTTATGCAAGGCTTAATCAAAGAAGTCTGATGTGTTGTATCCAAATAATCGAGTTGTAATGCGATGCGTCATATTTATATATACATTTATGCCTCCCCTTTATTACCTTTTGAGACGGTTTTGTGCTGTTATATGTCAATTATATGTCGTTTATGCAAAAATATCGATACTTCCGCCTTTGGTGTTTTTAATGCAGGATGCATGAATGCATTTATGGAGCAAATGAGTGAAATGGAGCACCGCGGAGTTGGCAAGATGTAATACTCACGAGAATAAAGAATAAAAGAAGAGAAGATCACGGAGAAATATGCTGAAAGATGAAGATCCTCGATTGAGTAATGTTAGAACTCGATCGAGGAACCTAGAGATCTCACTATTACGAAACTTTTCTAAAATCAGTTTATCTTATTATTATGTTTTGTATAAATAGGAAATTCCTACATAATAATTAGGTTAAGCTTTTTATTAGTTTAGAATCCTAGAAAACCCTTAGATTAGTTTAGATTAGTTTGTCTATTATTATTTCCAGATCTACATACTTTGTTCATTAATCTTTCAACTACGGTATTAATTCAATCTTTCCTTTAAATTCTTTAAATACTTTGTTCATCTTTTATGCTTATGATTATGTTACATCCAATCTAATTGTTGTTAGTTTAATTATTATGAATAGCTAAATTTTTAATCTTGGGTGAAAGGGGATCTAGGTTCTTAGAAGGGGATTAATTAATAAATTGATTGTGATATTGCATAGGTTGTTGTTCAATTATTGTTCTTCTAGTTAATTGATTAATGATCAGAGTTGATTAATTAGTCTCGCGAATTAGGATTATCACCGATTGGGTTAATACTAATATAGGCTGCGATAATCAGATAGGGATAGATTAATTATAGCGATTGCATGTTAATCTA
>JAOWBH010190435.1:0-18137 GCA_028566215.1 Silene coronaria
CTGCTGCCCTTACCATATAACAAAGTAAACAAACGTATTCACTGCTTTGTTAGACGCCATAGAAATTTGGTGTTGAAGATGCAATAATTGTTAGTAGTACATAGATGCATCCATCGTTTTCCGCTCTGAGAAATGGAAGTGGGTTTGCATGTTTGCAAAACCACATGATACCGTTTAACATTTTCGCATTTCTGGTCTTTTGGAGGCTAACATTATGTGCATGTGTGATTATTGGTTTAGCTGGTGGTGACCGGTTAGTCAAAATGATTATGTTTTTACCTCCTACTTTTTGTGCTTACGTCATTTGAATCGGTGTTTGTTTAATGATCAGGAAACTTACTCAGAGCATTGGTCTTCTTTCCTATACGTACTTGTCTAGAAACGGCCTTGACCGGATAGTGGTACCTATGGTAAGTACTTGTATAATATTTTGCCACATGCTGGTCCTAATTGTATATTACATGTATTCTTTAATCTTTACAGCAACTCACAAAATCTTTGTTTTAAATGAATTTTGGGCCTGCTAGCATGAACCTAAGTAGTCAAGGATTTCTTGCAAAAAAAAAAAATGCACGTACTAAGAAAGGGATGAAGGAATGAGAGAAAGAGAAGGAAAGAGGAATCGAAACGATAGGTACAGCTGGAGATACAGATTCATTTGGATTCTGAAGCGACACCCAATTATAGTCATTTCTGGAAATTTTATCACTCTACATGGCCCTAAAATATTCCCTTCTCTCATTGTACTTAATCACCCCTACCCATGTCTTTTTAGGTCTCTTTCTAACATCATTCCTTCATCCTCTAATTCTCTGTGCTGGTGCTCTGTATAGCTGAATATATTTTTTTGCTTCTTTCTATCAACTTGGTGAGAAGTTGTGTGGCTTAATATAGGCCATTTTAATGAGCAGGGTTAGGTATCATTGTAGCTGAGTGTAGTAGTGGTCCTAGGTATTTAGGCTATGACTTTGTCGATTTTGGTGTTTTGCTATTCTGTTGTACATATAGTAGTCACATAGTTCTTTGTGTCTGTGACTAATTACTTGCTGAACTTTTTGCTTTTATAGGTTGATTATGAGTTCAATTTATCAACCAATGCCTATGAGCCTTTATATCGTTTTGGTCAAGCGCATTACGAGTCAAATATATCCATCATTTTGCAGTGGTCGCCATATTCAACCGAAGTGGAGCTTCTGAAGCAGGTTAGCTTCGTATGAAATCTGTGGTTTCTTTGCTTGTTTTTGTGAAATTGGTGATTAAGTCATTCATGATTTTCTTATGTTAAGTATGAGAGGTAACAATAGGTTGACATAGAGCATATTACTGTCTACGCAACAGTCCAAACTATGGGCACATCTCACATTATGAAATGGATCAGTAACAGTAAGCCTCTATCAATGATTGGCATCAGCTGGTTGCTGAAGCCATGATTTGCTTAGTTCATCTGTGCATCTAAAATTGTATATTTTTTTTGAGCATCTAACAAATAACAATTAAATTAAAATTTCCATTTCCATTGAAGCCAAAGACTCATTATTCATTGATTTTGTACTACGATGGAATAAAGAAGCGACGGTAACAATAGTTTAACAAAGAGCATATTACGTTATATATCAGGGTCCGAACTATTGGCTCATCTTACTTATATAACGAGTTACAGACAGTGAGCTTTTATCAATGTATCTAACAAATGTATACTTTTTTGAGGAAGTGTAACAATTGTAATAAAATTTCCATTTTTAATGGAGCCACTATTGTTTTTGTAACCAACAATTGTATCATAAGGAATGAAAATGCAACTGGGTTTCATGGTCTGCTACATCTGTTAATCTTAGTCTTGCTTTTTGTGTCTTGTTCTTTTAATCACCTTTGACTCACTTCTCTTTTTGTGGCAGTTTGATGACATCGGATCTCATGGAACCAAAGTTATTGTCTACAATTTATGGTTAACTGATGATGGAGAGTTGGAGTTTGATTTTGAAAGTGATCCTCAGGTTTATAATTCTTGCTTTATATTCTTCCAAGTCCGAACAAAAGTGAGATTCTATTTTTCCTGCCTGTTATGATTGTTTCATTTATGGTCATAGGATATTCGACTGCGAGCTCCTGATAAGTCTAAAGTAAATTCAAGAATGTTGATAAGTGAAGATCATATTGGCAACCAGTATCGCTATTCACTTCGGGTAATTGTTTATTTCACACAGTCCTTAAGAGTATGAAAGGCTGTAAGATATAATAGATCGTTGTTTTCCTGCAGGTATACATGTCGATCCTGTATTTGCATATTCCACCAAATTTCAGTATAACATTATGTGGGAAAGCTGTGGAACATCACCGTATAGCACATGATCTTAAGTATCCAGAGTTCATAATGTATAGGCCCCAAACTGGGGGAACTAATGAGGTTATTTTATGTGCTTCTTTTCTCTTTTTATCATCTTGCATTTGTGACTTCAAAGGCTAGTTGCTGTTCTTGTATGACATGAATCTACTTCTAATGTGTGTCTGTTTATTCAACTTATATAAGAACAAAGACCTTGGCTACTATTATGTACAGAGACCTTATAATACAATCATTATACACAATGAAATGCCCCTTTGTCACAAAAAAAAGAAATGACAACGAAATGGGATTTTGGTTTTATTTCATTCACTAATAAGTTAATGTTGTTTTTATTACACTTTCTGGATCTTGGTTGAACCATAGAGAAACATGCTGTTAGCTGTGTTTTGGTTCTTTTGTTTGAAAGAGAACCACCATAGCTGCCGGGTACTTTTCGTATTTTGGAGTAAATGTAAAAGCTGTGATTGCGTCCGCAAGTGTCCTTATACTGGGTCTGATATATAGAGGATTATTTAGATAATCCTTCAATCTCATCTATGTTATGCCGACTCGTCATTAAGTGCTGACCATGGGTGCGTGTCAAATTGTCAGACATGACTATTGTGGACAAAATTCATGCTCTTGGCCTAAAATAAAGTGACAAAGTATCATAGCGACATCCGACATGCAGCTAAAGTCAAGTGTTGTAATAACATGGAAATCTTATTATGATTCACAGAAATGTTCTGACTGTTTCATGTTTGTTTTCTCGAAAGATTTCCGACTTTGCAGTTTTGCTTGCTTGTTAATATGATGTGCTCTCAATGTTAACCTGCTTGAGTATTCTAGTTGACGCCTGTGCTTGTGTCTCACTGATGAATAAATGGTCAAGACGCAATTGCTTTGGTTTAGCAGATCTGTAAACTCCGTGTCATTATATTTTATCATCTATAGCTTTATGTTTTCTGGCTGAACTTCAAAGTATTTTTGGCTCAACTTCTGCAGGAGGTTCTAACAATTATAGGATTCTTGAAAGAAGCTCCGCATGTGTATTTACATGGCTTCAATGTGTACCACAAGAATCGGCTTATTCTAGTAAAAACCCTCACTCTGTTTATAGCTTAATTATCTTATTCTCATTTTGTATAGGCGTCAGTGAGCGTCATCTGCCTTTATGTTGATGGGGTCACCACACTTTTTTATGTGAGCAGCACCCCCATGGTATCTTTTAATGAATACTACTCTCTCTTACACAAAAAAATGCGAAAACCTTCGTGTTGAGTAATATGCATGAACTTGTGGGCGCACTGATGGAGTCTCGACAATTATTGTTGGAGTGCTTGGAGGTTATCTCAGCTCATTCTAATTATAAGGTTTTGTGAGTTGTATCCCAGAGATTTTTTGTTAGGGAATGTTCAGACAGAAAATTTGGAATTATAGAAATCTTACGGTCAAGAGTCAAGACTGTGATAGAGCATAATTTCACATACTGTTACTATTGAGAACCTGGCTGACCCTATTTCGTGATGCATAGTCTCCTTTCTTGTTTCTACACAACATTACCCCAATGTCTCAAGGGTTGCCATAAATGATTGAATGGTGGGGTAATGGAGTCGGATATACACAACTTTACCCCTTCGAATTGCATCAAGTGAAGGCTACTTCACAATAAATACAAAGCATGGGCTCCTTTCTATATTCTATGATGAATTGCATAACAAGAGCCAAATATGGATCTTGCCCACAAATTCCTCGGTGAGTGAGATGCAACTCTACTGCTTACTAAAAAGGCGGTGCTGATTTTGAGAAAAAAAAGGATGATTTATCTTAGTTCTGCTATGTAATAACCAACCTATTTTAATTGCTGTTGCACTTTATAATTTTTTTTTTCCCATTCTGTCTTTTTTCTCCTTTTTTCTGCAGCCATTTTGGCACGTTGTCAACTACTCTGACAGTAGAGGAAGGGGGGTTGTAGGTAAGCTTGTATCATGTACTCATTACTATACTGAAAGTGAGTTTTAACTTTCATAAATTACGACTGAACATTGACATGTTTTCTAGGAATCTTGGAAGCAAATTTTGTTGAACCTACACATAATAAACAAGATTTTGAGAGGACTTCTCTTTTCCAAAAGCTCGAAACTCGGTTGAAAGAAATGACGTGGGAGTATTGGTAGGTGCTATTGTGCCGATTGCTGCTATGTTTTTTTCTATGTGGAGCTGAGTAGGTCCATTTAATTCTTTTGTATCAAGTTATTTGGTTGGCAAGTTATGTATACTTTACTTCATACACTGTATCTGATAATAGCCTAGGTTATCTGCCACCATAGAACTAGACCCACACCTGGAGTTAGTTTTTTCCTGGTTTGGTTGCTTATTGATGCATATTTTGAATGAATTGTAGGGATCATCGCTGTGGACTTCTTGGCTATCAGGTTAAGAAAAAACTTCCAGCATCTTTACCTTCAGTAAACCCATCCTTCAGTGGTTCAAACAAGCCCAATCCTCCGGACAGTTTACCGGAAACACATTTTCAGAATGCTCAAAGCAATATCCAACAAGGTAACTCTGCCTTTGACATTTTTTGCATGGTCTACTGCTAATAAATGTTTTTGATGAATATAGTTTTCATGATTTCAGGTACCAAGAGGATGCCCGATGACGTTCTTCGTGCACTTGGAAGGGGTAAAAGGCAGGCTAGGGCAGTATATAACGCTAACAGTGATGGAAACTGTCTGCTAGTTCAGGTTTGGTTGCATGGATACTTCTTTTTTCTTTTTTTTAAATGAATTTACGAGGGATGTCTGGGTTTTAACATTTTTCGACTTACTGGTTTAACATTAATCTAACCCTTAATGTCAATGTAGCTTCTCTTCAGCAACACTTTCTGTCTTGGGGTGGGGGTTGGGGAGCAAGAGTTGCGCCATTGTAAGTGGCTGAACAACAAGTACCAACATCTGTTCCTTGTGTGACCCCGAGCATGCTTATGTAGCATTTACTGTGTTGAATATTCTCTTGATTTTCTTGTTGGGAGGGAGGGGATAGGTTGGGCTAAGAGAAGCATGTAATAGATGTGGCATCATACTAACAAAGCTATGCCTTTGGCGCAGCCTGTCATTCGTACGATGGTGCAGAATAAACAGGAAGCTTTGTTATTGGTGCAGGAGACCAAAAAACTGCAGGAAAAGTAAGTATTTCAGCATCTAAAGCTACAATGAGATGAATGAAACATCAGTCATCTAGAAGAGTATAATTATCAAAGATATCAATCGATGAATTTCCCTGGGAATGAAAGTTCTATGTTTTCTATACAATCTGATATTGTATATATCTACTTTTATGTTTCAGATGCTTAGAACTTGAGAAATCGGAGGAAGAGCTAAATTACAAGGTATGTTGAGTGGCCCAAAGTTTATCACAACTCATTTGGAACCTTTTATCTGGTTTTGGTTTTCAATAGTCAATACATAGACGGTTCTATATTTTGAATTGCTAAGAGCTTGTATGTTGGGATTTGTATGGATTACTGACGGTATTGATTATTAAAGTTACTCGGTTGTCAACATACTCAATGAGTCTTTGAACTTTGGACGATGCTGCATTGAGTATGCATGCATGCTATAAAAGGACATAACTAATTTATAGAAATGTATCACAGAAGTGAACAAGTTTTTGTCTTTGAACAACTTTCTGCTATATGTAATGTAATAGCTGCCAGCAAATTATTATGGAGATTAGAAGGTCAGCTGTTAAGGGGCTTCTGTGACTTTATTCTGTTGTGTATTGGTGTGTATGGCTTATTTAGGTAATGGCGCTCACAAGGGATCTTGAAGAGGCACAGCAAGAATTCGCAAAAATGTCTGCCGAACTTCAGGAACTTGAGGTCAAGGATGAAAAGGTAATGCAACTATTCTTGTCTTTCGTAATGGTATAAAGTTTAGCCCTGTTGCAGACTATGCAGAGCATCTTGGAGTCTTGGACGATCAAAACTTAGCCATTAACCTAGTATAAAGCAGATTGATAATTTGGCTCGTACTACAGTTTCTATATCCATTACAGTTTCTATATCCATACAAAATACCTGATTATGAATGTACATAAAATCTCATATCAGGCATAGATCAGTTCGATCAGCTTCAAACCTTGCATATCTTCGCTTACCTGTCTTATATTTATATGTTTATGACAAAAAATGGGAATCAAAGAAACAGCAGTAGTCTGTAGAAGAAGTGTCTTTACTCATTAACTTGATGTGGTTTTGTTTGTTGTTCCTAAATCCCTATAGTAATTCCAAAACTCTCTTCTAAGGCCGTTTTACATGCTGAGTAAAAGAGCTTTTTAGTAGCTACCTTTTCATTGAACACATTGGCGAGTAATATGAGATTTTAAATCTAACCTGTCTTGCATCAGTTTTGTGAAGTAATTGTCAACTCGATCGATATTTATGTTAATCACTACCTTTTCTTATCATGTCAACTTCAGTCATGTGGCAACCAGGGTGCTTAAAGTCTGGAGGCTTTCCCTGAATCACTGGTTGCATTTCATGCAACCCGAAATGCCCAAATGTGTTCCTGGTAATAGAGTGAACTGTTCATAGTTCCATGATTTGATTAGCTTCAACAAAGCGAGATTATAACCTGTTATCCGGCAATGGTGCTCTTTCAGATGGAGCTGAAGCCAATTAAAGTACAATGGCCTGTAGATTTTGTTAGCTCATGGATGTCGTCCCGTTGTTGGTGTTTGGAGCTAGGGCCTTTGTAATTTGAATTAGGATTGATTTCAACTAGGGGAAATGTACATTTGGGTGCTGTAAATTATTAATGTACTACTCCATTGTGTTGTGACATTAGTCTAGTCAATGACTCTAGCATTAGTGTATTCAATTAGTATTAGAAATTATTATTAGTGTACATTCTAAATGTTCCTTGTTCTAAAATATGATTCATGTTAGCCGACCCCAAATCATTTGGGATTAAGGCTTTGATGTTGTTGTCTAAACATTCAATGACTCTTGCTCCTAGCTGGCTCCAAATAATTTTGGGACCAAGGGTCTGATGTTGTTGTCTAAATGTTCCTTTATTCAGTTAATAGTATACTCTTGCTTCTCGACGTGTTTTTACGATAATGATACTGCGCCACCCGGTGGCGCTCAATTTCGGCGCCACCCTCTCACATGCACCCTTATAATTGGGGTCCCTACTTAATAATAATGGCTGTACCTATTATTAATGGGGTCCCTACTTATTACATGTGAGAGGGTGGCGCCGAGATCGGGCGTCACCGGGTGGCGCTAACTCATTTTCCTCGCTAAAATTTCGTACTTTCAAATATGAGCTATATTTGTTACGTTACTTGAATTTCAATTTGATAACTATACTACAAACTGGGTATTTTTTCGTCAAAGAAAATATTTTGCAAAAGATGCTTTGATAATAAGTGTTAAAATTTTACTTTTATAAACCTATGTTTTTTATTCTTCAACAAATGGGAAAAAAATTTTAAAAATGGAGGAAGTAATAAACACTTTCCTAAGCTTAAATATGAACTGAAAATACATATATTCATAGAAACCATTTAGGCAAATCATTGTTTTCGACGGACTATTTTCATCTAAAATTAAGACGGAGTAATGTAATCATTTTACCACAAAATGTAAATATTTTCCGATAAAATGCTATCATCAGTTTTATCTCTAAATGGTTACTGTTTATTTAAAAATGATATTTTCTATTTTAAAATAAGACACTTGTAAGGGAGACTTACTCATTAATAACCATTTTATGCTATGCAGTGGTTTTCCTCCTAAAACCCCAAACTAAAAACCAAAAGAAAAAATTTTATGCTATGCAGTGGTCTTTTTATTAGCACAAATACTATCATACTACCAGTTGTATAATAAGCATTGTACAATACTATATATTTAATCGAACTTATGCGTAATTTTTCTGAGTTGTTTAAAGTTTATTTTTTTTTATGTTTAAATGGGTGAATTCAAACACTATAGGTCAGATTTTTTAAAACAAAACTCGAAAATCTTAGTACAGAACTCGAATTCTACACCATACAACACCATACAACTGATAGTATAATGTATTAATTGTTTTAGTTAGACACTCATTTATTAGTATTTAATTATTTATCAATAAATGACTAAATAAATAACACTTTATATACACCATATAAAAGATCGTCTCATAATAAAAAACCGTCTTGACTCTTGCACAACAATTATGGATAGATTCGCCGTATAATCCATTTAGTCCCTCCACTGCTCTCCACTGCCCAGTGTAGGCTGTGTGCTAGAAAATGTCTCGTCTCTTTTCGGCAAAGAGATTTTACACTATTTTTTTTTATTTTTTAACATCCTAAAAAATTGTACTTTCTGACCAATTTGCTGACCAATAAAGCAAACAAAAGATCAAAATAAAGTGCAGAAAAAATTAAATCAAATCAACTTGTGTTTTGCACTTACACAGTTACACCCAACTTGAACATTTTCACTAGTATAAATTTCACCCCAAATTTTCATTATTTCTTCTTCTTATTTTATTTATGTGATTGAATCTTCATCACTAAAAAGCAGCTAAACCATGTTCAGATCTTTTCTTCTACATTATTATTTAATAATTATTATTTTTAATTTCTGTTTAATTTCTCAGTTTCAACCTGCTTCTGCTGCTTCTACTCCAGCTGGTATATACTTTACTCTCACTATCTTAATTTCAATGTATAATTGTTACTACTACCCATTTAATTTATCGGTCATTCGGAAATATTCTCTTTGTGTTGTTAATACAGGGTAAGGTAAGACTGTGTACATCTGACCCCTCCTTATCCCGCTATTTGCGGGACCTTGAGAATTGAGATAATGGGGCATTACTGTATTACAATTCCCATATCATATAGTTGTATTTTTGTGTATACTAAGCTTGTTGTAAGTAATGGAGTAATTGCTAGTTACCCATATCATATAATTAATCAGGGTAAGTCTGCGTACATTCGACTTGAGGCATTGGGGTAATGTCGTAATAATTACGATTCCTATATCATAGACTAGTATTACTAATTACCCATATCATATAAGTATATATAATTGATGTTATGAAACATGGCAAGGCTGCTTACGTTCGACCCCTTTATCTCACAATTTGCGGAACCCTTGAGGCGCTGGGGTAATGCTGTTGTCGTAATACCCAGTTAATTACGATTTCCATATCATAGAGTAGTATTTTGGTAGATAATAAGCTTGTTGTAAGATAATTACTAATTACCCATATCATGTAAGTATATAATTGATGTTATGATATAGGATAAGGTTAAGTACGTTCGACCCCTTTTATCTCACAATTTGCGGGAACCCTTGAGGCGCTGGGGTAATGTTGTTGTCGTAATACCCAGTTAATTACGATTTCTGTATCATAGAGTAGTATTTTGGTAGATAATATTAATAAGCTTGTTGTAAGTTAATTAGGAGTACAAGTTACCCATGTCATATAATTGATGTTATATTGCAGGACCATTTATTAAACACTTGTCTTCAATTCTGAAATGGACTAGTAGTAAGTCTTCCCCAAAATCCTCTCATTCAGGTAAAACAAATTCTGGGGCTTGTGGTTTTTCGAATCATTTGGTGATATTTTTGGTAGGTGTTGTTAGTTAATTGATGTAATTGTGTGTGTGTGTGATTGAATTGTAGGAGATGGGCCTGTAATTCAGTTTGAGAGTGGGTATTTGGTGGAGACAGTTGTGGAAGGTAATGCATTGGGAGTTATACCTCACTTAATTAGGGTTTCTCAGGAAGGGGAGCTCTTTGCTGTTGATTCAGAGAACAGCAATATCGTTCGAGTTACTCCTCCGCTTTCACAGTGTATGTTCTACTCGGTTATCTTACCCTCTTTCCCAATTATATTTATATGTGTGTGTGTGTGTGTGTGTTTCAGTCGATATGGTATTTGTTTTTCATATCAATGTCAATGATCTGTATTGGGTTATGACTTGTGACTGAGATATTGCCACACTCAATGCGTTGACGTGGGCATGGATGGATTATGGGTAGACGACTATGACTGAAATAATTCAGAATACCTCGTAGTTGGTAATATATAAGAATTTGACTCTTGGATAGTATTGTGGCCAAGCTTATGTACTTCTGTTGTTAATTGATAGCATTGTAGTGTAGATGGCGGATAAATGTATATATGTGATTCTATTCTTGTAATAGTCAATTAGTTATCCTGCTTCCATTATATTAATGTATTGTCTTACATATTGGATAAATTGGTAGACTGGTGTGCTATTCATTGCAACAAAACAAGTAGCTGTTGACTGTTGTCTGAAACGCATACGAAGAAGAATTCAAGGGGTTGCATTACTACCTTGTCTTGATTACGCCTTTACATTTCTTTCTGCAGATAGTAGGGCAAGGTTAGTTGCTGGATCATTTCAGGGTAGAACGGGGCATGTAGATGGAAAACCAAGTGACGCTCGATTTAATCATCCTAAGGGAGTTACTATGGATGATAAAGGAAATGTCTATGTTGCTGACACAGAGAATCTTGCTATTAGGAAAATAGGAGATGGGGGTATGTGTTCTGACATTGCTCATTTTATTCGACCACTTCTGTCAGCTTGGACTTTGAATTCCAATTGCTAATCATGTTGGCTCTCTCATGAGATGAAAATACATGAGAGGCCAGCCTATTAACCACATAAATCATAGAAAATTAAAAATACCTAAATATCTGGTTTCGTCTCAACGTAAGATCGTCTCATAGAAGACTTGCTGATTAATGTTCTGTGGGAACTGTGTGCAGGGGTGACTACCATTGCTGGAGGAAAATCAAATATTGCAGGGTACAGAGATGGACCAAGCGAGGATGCAAAATTCTCTTCTGACTTTGATGTGGTATATGTCCCATCTACATGTTCATTGTTAGTTGTGGATCGTGGAAATGCTGCACTACGTCAAATCTCTCTCAATCAAGAAGATTGTGATGCTAATAACAGTTCTATTTCACCTTCTGGTATGGTCCATATCGTTTGTTGCATGTATGGTTTCTCTTTGGAGCTTAAATTTTTACTTCAATTAGATTGTCATATTCAAACTTGTTAAAACTTCACGATGACATTATCGTCAGAAGAACTCAAATCGACATAACTAGTCTTGTACATTTGTTTGAGAGCTTGAAAGATCCCAATTAACACCATGTAATTTGGATTCTGTTTCTTCAGTTGTACCATAATAATCCTGTGAAACACTGGTGTGTCGACTCTTGATAGTTTGATTTGTAGTATAATGATGTCAAATTCAATGATAATGTACAGACGCCAGAAGTAGTTCGTACGTGTATGATGATTGCTTGGCATGTACAAACTATACTCCATAATATGATTCATGTAAAGGTCTATAAATTGGATGTGATCTGCTGACACGGTGGAGAAATGGTATTCAGTAATTTTTTTAATTATGATACTTTTCACTGTGATGTCATACTCCGTATTTCATAAACCCTTCAGTCTGTTGATACTACTTATGCAAATTTTTCATGAAATATTGAAATGTGTGCAGATCAAACTTTCTCATTATCTCCAGACCTGTTTTCTTTAGATCAGTCTATTCTGGCTTCCTTCTGTGCTTTTGGTTTTTACTAAATTTGGTTCTTGTGTAATGACAGATATTGTAATGGTAATTGGTGCTGTATTCGTGGGCTATGCATCATGCTTGCTTCATCAGGGACTAGGACCCTCGCTTTTCTCGAAATTTGTGAGTTATCTTTCAGATTTTTCGAACTAAAATTCAGTTAACGTTGCTGATACTGTAAACCGTACTCCCTCCTCTCTGGAATTGCTAAATCACTTGCTGCACAAATATTTAGAACATACTGTAGTAGGTAAGCAATTGTTGGAGGGAGGACATACTAGTCAGTAGTCACTAATTAGTGGGCCGTAAATGAAATGGTGTTTTACTTGATTTTAAAATCGGAAGGGTTAGACATTTCACAGTTAAAAACTTCGAAAAGTTCAGAAATGAGCCAATTCCAGTGAATATTTGCTAAGATTCCGAAAGGACAAGGGTAGTAATTGCGAACATCCATCAACTCTTACTGTACTTTATATATCTGGATGCAGCTTCAACCTTCTGAATCCGATATTCAAGGACAACACGTCAAGGAAAAGAAGAATTCAATCCTAAAGAGCTCGAAGGGTGGTCAAATAGCCTCAACGGGATGGCCTTCAATTGGACAGCTTGCAACTGATTTCTCTAAACTTGCCCATGAAACACTCACCAATTCGCTCGCTTCCTTTTTGCCGTCTCAGTTTGGCGGTCTAACCTCAAGGAAAGGGCTCACCCCTTTGAAAGACAGACTCAAAATGCCGGAAGATGAAGTTAACCCGAGATTAGCCCAAAAGCAGAAGACCCCTATGCCTCGTACGGAATCTTGGCAGGCATATCCCGCAAATGCAACTGACAAAAGTCCTGAGATGAAGGCTTCAAAGATTAGATCAACCAGTTTGAAGGACCCTTCCTTGCCAAGCAAACATAGGCCTTCCAAGCGACAAGAATATGCGGAGTTTTATGGCACAAGCGAAACCCCTCATCATGTTGGACAGACAAGATCTAAATCACAGAAAGAGAGATCAAAACATCGTCATCATCGAGATAAAAGCGGAGAAGTATCAACGCCAGGAGCCAACACAGTGGAACCTAAACCTAGCGTGGCAATGAACTATATGGACCCGAAGTTTGACCCATACAATGTTAGAAACCGGTATATGCCAGATGGGTCCTACCGCTATTGACGGAACCTCAACCATTGGTAATGGGGTGCGTCTAAAACCCATTTTGCAACCGCTAATATAGGATTTGAGTATTTGAAATCAAATTAGATGAAGTTATGTGAATTGAGAATACGAGTGTTGTGGATAATGTACTTGATGTAAGCAGCCACCTTTGGCATGTTATGTTAGCTGTATTATTCTGATATAACTAGTACGAGCCTTCCAAAGAAAAAACGTCGTTGTGGCTGATACGGCTCACGGAGTCAGATGCGTATGTCATCGACATGACTCGGTGTTCCATGCTGGTTATTTAAAGTTTTATCATTAATTTCCGGTGACACCACCACATCCTAATCAATTTGCCTATGAGTTGTGCTCCTTACCCTATGGAAGTATTAGCCTGATAGAATGCAAATAAAATCACGATAATAACGGTTTTTATTTTTCTTTTCAGACCGTCTCATAATAAAATTCGCACTGTACATACTAATTACATCCGCCCCAGCTGTCGTTAAGAGGCTCTCGATAATTAAAACCCGCAAGTTCTGAATTTGACCATTAAAACATCTGAGTCGAAATTAAAATTGAAATAGAACCGTACAAGACACGTACGAGAAAATTGGCCCAACTGTCGATAAAACACACTCGATAATTAATTAAAACCCTGAATCTCCCGCTCTTTACCCCAAAACCAAACCAGACAAAGGCACAAAGCACACTCTAAAATTGAACACTGAAAAATCGAACCGAAACTAAACCGAATTAGAGCGAGAGGTAGAAGATGAAGATGAATAGCGAAGAAGATGTAGAGAGAATGCGAGGAATCGTCGGCGACTGTGTAAGCAAACATTTATACTCGTCCGCCATTTTCTTCGCCGATAAGGTCGCCGCATTAACTTGCGACGCCGGCGATATTTACATGCTTGCGCAAGCTCTCTTCCTTGGCCGCCATTTTCGTCGAGCTTATCACCTTCTCAACTCCTCGCTTGTTGTTCATCGTGACCTTCGCTTCCTCTATCTCGCCGCCAAATGCCTCGTATGTTGCTAATTTCTTCTTGTTTTTTCGCAATTTTTAAATTGATTGATTGATTGATTAATGCAGAAATTGCTATTGAAAGTGATGTATTTTGAATTATTCGTGCCTTTTGTTCTTCGTTGATATGAATTATTGTAATTGATTGATTGATTGAGAATTGTGATTGAGTTGTGAAGCGGTGTCTATAGTGATGCATTTTGATTTCTAATTGCAATTCATGTTAGTTTTGCTTCATTGATATGGAAATATGGCTAGTGAGTGTAGCTAATTACTTCTTGTTTTTTCGCAATTGATTGATTGATTGATTCGGAAACCGCGATTGAGTTGTGAAGCGTAGTAGCAAGCAGCAGCAGTAGCGGCAGCAGTAGCAGTAGCAGTAGCAGAGTAGTAGTAGCAATGGCGTTGGATATGCAATTGCAATTGAGTTGTGAAGCACTAGTTTAAGTGATACATTATGAATTTTAGCAGCAGTTGTTAAGTGTGTTATTTGTAGAATTGTGTAGGTTACCCAGTTAATGCCGTGCATATGTTGTATTTCAGTATGTTCTTTGTAGGATTGTCGCTGCTGGCCTGCTCTTAATTTCATGTTTTTTGCTTCATTTGTTCAAATTATTGAAATTGAGATATGAACAAATGCTTATGATTCATTGCTTGTCATGATTGTTAGTTTTAGTGATTTAGTGATTTGGAAAGTGTATGTGAGTTGTGAAGCGGTGTTTAGAGTGATACATATTGATTTTTAATTGCTAAACGTGCTATTTGTTGGATTGGGGAGGAGGTTAGTATTTCGTTTGTGACTTGTGTAGGATATGCCGTTAAGTTCATGCATCTGTTGGAGTACAGTAGGTTCTTAAGGATAATTTTAGTGAAATGTTGCAGATTAGTTTATTGTACTACTTGAGAGTTAAAAATGTTGTTGTAGGGATTTTTGGTAATGACCACACACACAATAATAAATATATATGAACCGGAAAAATAACAAGGACACAATATTTACGAGGTTCGCCAACTTGGCTACATCCTCACTATAGTCGCACTAGGAATTTTATTGATCACTCAATATGAGGATACAAAACTGCATAACTTTCATCTTCTTTTATAGCCAATGACAAGCCATAACTCCAAGACATAATAACTAATAAGTATGTATAACATCTTACATTTAGTTCAAGTGATCAATGAAAGACAAGTTATTTAAGTTAAAACTTCATCATTCTCCTTATGTTTCATAGAAACATATCACTTCATAATGGAGGGAATTAATATTCTAACAGTTGTAATTGACAATTGTTAGTATTTTGGGTTAGAACTTACGTGAAGATGCATTGGAGTCGTGTTCTGTTCTGTTGAGTAAAGGCAAATTTAATGTGTCCGGTTTGATTCAGCAATGTAGGTTATAATGTCATTTTGAAGTTACAAGTTTGTGGTGTTAAATTTCGGCTGATGTGATACAGGAGGAGTTAAAGGAATGGGATCAGTGTTTACAACTTCTTGGAGATGCTAAAGTCGATGAACATGGCCATGTCAATGACTCAAAAGATGGCAATGCCATGTATCTTGATAAGGATGGAGAAGATCGTGAGATCAATGTGAGTTTTTACTTCTGGTGTTTGTTTCTTGCTTGTGTTTGATCTTTGTTCGAGCATTAATGTTGGCAAGCATTTACTGGATAAAATAACAAAATTATGGTTGTATTCATAAACTATGCTTGCGCATTGGAATTGCCGAGGATTTCAGGGTTGTAAGTAACATCACATTGATGGTCTTAAAGTCTTTGAAATACAATGGCGTTGGAATGTGTCAGTCGAGGACCTCATTTTCCCACTTTTATCAAAATAATTACGCACCCTTAAGGCAATCTTATTTCTACCTGAGCCAAGCACTTGGTAGTTTTTGGTTTGAATATAATGGAATAAGCAAAATATATCATTGACTTGTATGTGAGTCATATATGGTGTAAGCCACCCATTTTTATTGTGATTCTTCCACAACCACCTTTGTTTGTTGTAGCAACACAAAGATGAAACTTGGGATTATGAGGCACTGTCAAAATATAATGGGGCTTCTGAGACACTATGATGTATGGCATATCTTATATGTATTTCATTAATATTCCTTACCCTGTCTGAGGATGGGGTTTATCCCTTATAATTTGAGTTTGGGCCAGGAATGTTTATCTACTTAATTTCATAATATTGGATTGGAAACTTCATTTCATTGGGGTTTCGGTTGAATGGAGATGTTTTTGCTGGCTTGTGATTGGTTATTAAGTTTTGAGGATGTTCTGATAATTGAGTATCTATGATCTTCTTGACTTCAACTTTTGCTGTTTCTGCAGATTGCAGCGGCTATATGTTTTCTGAGAGGAAGAGCTTATGAGGCACTGGAAAATCGTGCCCAAGCGCGCCTGTGGTGAGCCGCTTCACAATCATGCTTGTCGGTTTTTCTGTTAAGAGTTTCATTTTTGCACATATCCATTTATGATATTTATTTAATTTAAAACTTTAGTTGATTTGACCAAGCTTCTCACGTGTCATCCCTTTTTAGGTATAAAGCTGCTATCAAAGCTGATCCTTTGTGCTATGAGGTATGCTTGTGATATTGTAAGCGCTATTGAACTTCTTTTTCTTTTGTGCACTTGACATTTAGGTTTCTTATTAAACAACTTCTCGGTATACAAGAAGTTGAAATGCTGTTTCATCTTTCTTTAAATTACTCTCTCCCCTCTGGCGAGATTATGCAGATTACCTTCCTTAAATAGTGGGTTATAAGTTATAACTGTATTGTTCTCGTGGACAAAATTGATGTAGAATGTACATATTCTTGCTGCTGATTTCTTTTTTTAATGCTTTCTAGGCTCTGGAGCGTCTTATTGAAAATCACATGCTTACATGTGAGGAAGGTACAAGAAAAATCTTGTTGATTTGGCTTCCCTGTGAGATACTGAAAATCTGATATTTTTCTTTTGTTCGTCTGATATTCAGAATCCAATTTGATCTCGTCACTACAATTCAGCCGTCAAGATAGGTGGCTTTGTTCATTTTACTCTTGTCTTGTAACAAAAGTAAGTGCTATTTTTATCTGCAGTGGAACACATAGCTAAGAAAATATTGTTATAAGCGATATTTATTTTGGTCTGTTGCAGACTATTGTTTATCTTTCTGATGGGTGTATTTCAGCTGATAAAGCACATCGTAAAGGCAGGCAGATAATAATATATTGAAAATTAATACATGTTGCTGTTAGTGAAGTTGAATTGATAGTTTACATGTCTTTTAGACATGTCCTTGACTATAATTCTTTTGGATATTGTGTTTCCAGCATGACGAAGACAAGGTAATTGAAGCCAAATTTCAAGATCTTGAAAAAGAAAATATCACATCTTCATCAGATTCATCCTTCACAGGAACACTGAAGAACAACACAGATCTTTTGGCATGCAAAGCTGAATACTACCATCAATGTGGTGAATATCAGAAATGTTTTGAACTAACTTCTCTGTGAGTATGTATCATTGTTTTCGTATTTCATACACTGGCAAATGTTGGACTAGGCCCATGTCCAAGTGTCATGAGTCGAATCCATGTCAACATTTTCCTTGCCTTTTGTGCTAATTGAAAATTGTGTCATGTCAGACAATTATCGCTTCACTTATTTGGATCTAACGGTTTTTGCTTGCTGTATTTCATTCATTCAGGTTGCTTGAGAAAGATCATTTTCATCTCAAGTGTACTCAGGTACATTTGGCTGCTGCCATGGAGCTCAATCAGTCTAATGAGCTCTATATGATGGCATGCAATCTAGTCAAGGACTTTCCTCAAAAGTAAGAAAAAACCCATCACATTTTTCTTATTAGATAAGAACATTGTTTTATTGCTGTTGTATCAAAGACTATGTTACTCCGACACTTCACTTAACTGCTGTGTCGCGTGTCGGACACGTGTCGGTGTCCGACACGACACGACACTTCGACACTTCAATTTAAACCACAAAATAGGA